>CAIGRP010006030.1:0-10795 GCA_903798385.1 Fraxinus cuspidata
AGACAAATTCTGTTAATCTTGAATTAAAAATTAAGTTTGTTTCATGATTGGTTGGTTCCGATTTTTTTATCAGGTTACAATAATCTTTATTTAATTGATACACTTGCTTCTTTTAATAAATCCTTGCATGTAAGTACTCGAGGTATAAAGCAAAAATTAATCGGCGAGAATTCTGCCTCGTTATGGTACAAATAGATTATGTCACATCTCCAAGAGGAGAACTGAGAGACTTGTGTCTAACGAAATTCTCAATCCCCTTGACTTTATAGGTTATGATATGTGTGTTAACTGTATAAAGTGAAAACAAACCAAAAAAAGGAGATTTCAAGCCAACAGGACTTCGGACGTCTTAGAACTTATACATACGGACATTTGTGGATCATTCCCTACAAATTATTGGAAAGGTCAACAATATTTTATAACGTTCATAGACGACTTTTTAGAATATGGCTATATATATCTCATTCATGAAAATTTACAGTCGCTGCATGTGTTCAAAAACTGTAAAGTTGAAGTTGAAAACCAACTCAACAAAATGATTAAAAGCGTTAGATCTAACCGTGGTGGTAAATACTATGGCAGATATGACGGTTCAGTGAACAACGTCTAGGACCATTTGCTAAATTTTTAAAGAAGTGTGGTATCGTTACACAGTACACTATGTCAAGTTCGTCAACTATGAATGGTGTTGTTGAAAGACAAAATAGAACGCTTAAGGACATGGTGAGGAGTATGATTACTCATTCTACCTTACCAGAATCACTATGGAGTGAAGCATTAAAGACCACAGCATATATACTCAATAGAGTTCCAATTAAGGCTACTGGTAAAACTACTTATGAGCTTTGGACGAGCAAAATACCTAGTTTGAAGCACTTACACATTTGGGGATGTCCAGCTGAGGTAAGACCTTATAGGCTAAATGAAAAGAAACTGGATGCAAGGACTATCAGTTGTTATTTTATTGGATATTCTGAAAGGTCCAGGGGTTACAAGTTTTATGATCCCACAACTAAGACACTTTTTGAGACATAAAATGTCCGGCTCTTTGAGGATGTTGAGTTTGCGGGGGAGAAAGGTTACAGACTTTGTCTTTGAGGAAGAATACGTTGAAATTTCTCCAATTGCCATAGACAATGATTAGAATCAAGTTTCTATCCCTGAAATTGTTCAAGAAGCAACTCCAAATCAAAATAATGTCATTGTATCTCCCTTTGAAGGTCAACAACTTCTTCAAAAAGAAAAAAACTCTACAGCTTCAAGAACCAATGCCATTATGAAGATCCACTAGAGAGAAGAGAAGTATTGTTTCGGATGATTACATTGTATTTCTACAATAACATGAAGTTGAAATTGGAGTGGTGGAAGATGATCCAATCAACTTCCATCAAGCCATGGAAAGTTCTAGCTCTTAAAATTGGCTTAATGCCATGAATGAAGAGATAAAGTCCATGAAGGACAACGACGTGTGAGACCTCGTTCCATTGCTTGAAGGTGGAAACCCATTGGTTGCAAATGGATATTTAAGATCAAGAGGGATTCGAAGGGTGATGTGGATAGGTATAAGGCTCATCTTGTATCAAAAGGCTTTACATAGAAAAAAGGCATTGATTATAAAGAGACTTTCTCTCCAATTTATTCGAAAGACTCTTTTAGGATTATAATAGCATTGGTAGCGCATTTTGATCTTAAGTTACATCAGATGGATGTTAAGACAGTGTTTCTCAATGGTGACATTGATGAAACAATCTATATGGTACAACCAGAAAACTTTGTGTCGGATGATGCAAAGCAAATGGTTTGTAAACTTAAGAAATCCATCTATAGACTCAAACAGGCATTTCGTCAATAGTATTACAAATTTCATCAAGTGATCATCCCGTATGGTTTTGAGATGAATTTGGTCGATGATTGTATATACCATAAGTTCAGTGGGAGTAAATGTATTTTCCTAGTTTTATATGTCGATGACATATTGCTTGCCAGTAATGATATAGACTTATTGCCTGAAACTAAGAGATTTCAAGCAAGGAATTTTGAGATGAAAAATTTTGGTGACGCCTCTTTTGTATTAGGAATTCAGATACACTGGGATCGTTCTCGGGGTATTCTTGGATTATCACAAAAGAGCTATATCAAAAATGTACTTAAAAGATATGGCATGAAAGATTGTAAACCAGGTGACACCCCTGTGGCTAAATGAGACAAGGCCAGTTTAAGTCAATGCCCCAAAAATTACTTGGAAATTTAAAAAAATGCAGAAGATTCTTTATTCTTCAGCTATAAGGAGTCTGATGTATGCTCATGTTTGTACGCATTCGGATATAGCGTACATTGTTGGGATGCTAAGGAGATATTTAAGAAACTCGAGAATAGATCATTGGAAAGCAGCCAAACGAGTCATGCGGTATTTACAAAGAACAAATGATTACATGCTCACATATTGGAAACCAGATCAGTTGGAGATCATCGATTATTCTGATTTCAATTTCGAGGGATGCAAGATAGTAGGAGATCCACTTCATGCTATATCTACCTACTTGCTGGAGGTGCTATTTCTTGGGAGAGTGCTAAGCAGACACTCATGGCTACTTCTACCATGGCAACATAATATGTAGCATGTTATGAGGCATCAAATCATGGAATATGGCTATGGACAATATAGAAAGACTACTCAAGTTATTTTGTGATAATATATCAACAGTGCTATATTCCAATAACAACAGGAACTAGATGAAGTCAAAACATATAGAGATCATGTTCTGACTATTAAAGAAAGAGTTCAAAGTGGACGTGTCAATAGAGCATATTGAGACAAACTTCGTGGTTGTGGATCCGCTTAGAAAGGGATTGATACCCAAGATCTTTCATGAGCACACTTCTCATATGTGTGTAATATCTCTTGAAAATATCTAGTTTCAGTGGGAGTTTGTATTTCTGTGATTTTCATATTAAACACATGTATTGTCATTTTGGATACGGTTTTGGTTAAAGTTACTTTCGGTTATAAAGTTTTGGTTTATTATCTTTGAACTTATTTGAAAATGATTTCACTAAAGTATTAATGTGGACCAGTTAGAAATAGTCATGTTAAGATCACATTACATGTAATTTCCATGCTATACATCCATGTTTGATCCATGACATTCAGTTATGTCGATATACGTTACCATTGATGGGTTTAGTTACGATATAAGCAGCGAAACCGCTTTGATCCTATGTTGATATGATTGATGGACCAGATTGTTTGGGGATGCATTTGGTAATAATAGCAAAATTTTGAGTACTCATAAGGTTATGTTTAATGCACAAATATAAGGTAACACATATAGCCGAAGTGGGAGATTGTAAAGATTTTTTAATCGAACATTTGTGTTTATATATGATATATTGTGTATTAAATTAATGACTATCAATTTTGGTTAAACTCGTTTAAAGTAAGCTAATTAGGTTTTGGTAATTTGGATTTTGAAGCATCCAATTAAAGTGTGGCCTTTATGTGTAGAGATCAGACATGTTCCTAATTTTATGATGGATCGAATTAGGTTAATAGGCTGTTAGTATATATACGACTATGGTCCATGGATCATACGTCTTGGTTCATTCTGTTCTGATTCCCATCATCAGAGAGAAATAAGGGACAACGTATTGATCGGAAGACTAAAACTACAGGATTCATTCATTGCATTAATCATGTCTGATTCAAGTACGCTTCCGCTTTTGGTTTAATGGCAGCAAATTGGAAATAGCACTTAATTCACAATTAGATCTCTAATCAAAGCAAAATGATGGTGATTTTAGTCCTAATCATGCAACTAAATCACTAATGAAAATACAAAATTTGAACAATATAATTTATGTTTCAATCCAATGCTATTATACAGGTCTCGACTTATATATAGTGGTATAATACACAAGCTTATATATGTATGATTTATTCCCAGGACTAAGAATATAATTATAACTTGAGTATGCTGATGAATTGCATATAGAATTCTACAACATATATTATATATCTTTTCTTCCCTTAGATTTTTCCTAGAATGCACAAAAATTAATTTAGCATCAAAACATGGTAAATTAGTTTACCTCTTGAAGATTACAAAGAAATTAACCACCTTAGTACAAGATATTTGTGAAGATGTTCAATCTCAAAATTGTCCCCTTATAGTTTCTAAAATCATATCAAACAACACATGAGAAGGTTCATTTACACACGAATCACTGAACACGACTTTAGATTGTTGGAAAAAAAGGGGGGATTTGTGTTTAGATAAATCATTAATTAACATAACAATTTTTAAAAAAATATGAAAATATATAAACATAAGTAGAGAGGATTAGGAAAACAAGTTTTAGGGAGTTAGACCAAGGACGCTGTCCTAAAATAGTGTTACATCCCTCTCGTGCGGGTACTTTCGGCTTTACTTAGGTCCGAGATAAAACACATATGGGTCACAGTTGGTTCTCTTTCTATGAACACTATCACAAGGAAATAAATAATGAGCCTTTATCGAGTTGCCAAAAATATAAAGATATTACATGACAATGTTGGTAATATAATCTTTCAACTTGTGGTTTCAAGTTGTATATTCATATTGTGATTAGCAATGAAAATTCCCATACCTTTTATAGAGTGAAAACGACTCCCCACAATAATGAGAATTAATTCAATTAAATGTATGTTACACTATAATATCATTAGTTTTAATTTTGTATTAAATTGAAATTAAAATAGAAACAACAAATTTTTTTTAAAAATGTATTAATATGAAAATTTAAAACTTTAATTATATATTTTCCAACAAAACTATCTCACTTTTAAATAGTCTTTTAGAAACACTTTATCAAGCAAGCAAAACTTAATGTTGACATTTTGATTTGAAAGCATACTTGAGAAGTGCATTTTGTGCACTTATTTGGGTCATATTACTAAACTTTTCTTTTACTATTGGACTTGTTTCGAAGCAATTGGAAAAAGAAAGAATAACCAATTGGCCGTTGGATGAAAATATGGGGATAATATTTCACACTTTGGAAATTGAAGGGCTTGAATTGAACTAAGGAAGGACGTTGGTTGCACAATTAATTGGGTTTGAGGGCTAGAATGCACATTCTAAAATTTTGTTTGACATTGGTGCGAATAACAATTTAATATGGCAGGAAAGAGGTGGAATTTGTTATTAAAATGGGCTTTGACACTTAGACTCTGATTGGGACTCAGATTTAATTGGGCTTGGACTTCATTGTATTTGGAAGATCTAGAATCCAAATTTGACTACGAGCGACTGGATTAGTATAGGGAAAATTTCAAATTAAGTATGACCAATTTTAAATCTAAGAAATAAAGTTTAATTTTTCAAAAATAAATATATAAAAATACATTAAAGATTTTTGAATACTAAAGATCACGTAAAGTATAATGGTATATTTCTATCCTAATGTACGATGATTAACACTATATTTAACTTATTTTCCATCTTTCGAAGGTAAAACAAATCACAATAATTATACAATTAGTGATCAAGTAATTGTAGAGAAATTTAAATTCATGGCAATTATTCAATAATTGAAAACATGCTTTGAATGTCAAAAATTAAAGTTTCATGAGATAAAGTTCATCGAAAATTCTTGCACTAAAATTATTTAGCCTAACATAATATCGGAATTAAATAAATAAAAATGAAAAGACATAACCAATATTTGACGGAAAGTGAGAAATTCTTGCCGGCGACTTCATCTCTTTAATCCTCCAAACTGTTGCCAACTTTTTTTCTTTCTTTTTTTTTTTTTGGGAAAATCGCCGCCCATTCTCTATATGCATGTGTGTATTCTTTTGTTATTTCTCAATTTTCCGTGCCCAAAATCCTTCAGCAGTTGCCGGCTATGCATGTATATATTTCTCTCGACCGCAATTCTTTGCATGTGTAAATATATTCTCCCTCTTCTACTTTGGTTTTCTATGTCTATGTATAATTAAGTGGAAATTATATCTACAGAGACATTTCAACTTCACAATTCCAAAATAAGATTTTCAAGTTTTTTTATTCAAAATTCAGATTATAATTAACTATTTAATATTTCTACTCTTTAATATTAATAATATTATAAAATAAAATAAATCTACAAACCATCCCCAAACCCTAAATCATTTCCATCATTTTTCTCCTCTGTCTTCCCTATCTGGCTACCAAACCACCACCAAGCGGAGCCGCTCTCTCCGATGAAGTCGAGCACAGCATCACTTTACTAGAGAGAGCGACGCTCGCCGCTGTGAACTCTCTTTATAGCGCCCGAGCAGCGTTTTGAGTTGCTTCGCAGCAATGCTTAGTGTCGCTGTGAAGCGCTGTTCACATCGTCTTACAGGCTCGAGGCGATCTATTCGGCGCAAGCGTGTACTGAGACATGTTGTTTTCGAGTCCCTTCTTTCCACTGCAGGTGCTATTCGATCTAGTCAGCGGAAGGCAGGACAACATAGGATGGTTTCGAGTCGATCGACCGGTTAAAGTTTTTGGTGGTTTTTGTTGGAGGTTTGCAAATGGTGATATTAATTATAATGCAGGCGGTGGTGGTGGTGGTGTATATATTCTGATCTATGGGTGACGGTTATCTAATGTGTAGCAATCTCAAGTTGGTTGTGGTGTTGGTGGTTTTCTGTAGTAGTTTGTTGGTGATTGTTTGTGGTTGGTGATATTAGTGGTGGTACATGTGATGGTGTCAATGGTGGTGTAGATAGTGGTGCTTTTATTGGTTGTAAATTGTCTTGGTACTGCAAGGTGCGTGGCTTTCGGTTGTTGCCGGTGGGGCGGCAACATAGGATGGTTTCGAGTCGATCGGCCGGTTAAAGTTTTTGGTGGTTTTTTTGGAGGTTTGCAACTGGTGATATTAATTATAATGCAGGCGACGGCGGCCGCGGAGGCGGCGGCGGCGGCGGTGGTGTATATATTCTGATCTATGGATGATGGTTATCTAATGTGTAGCAATCTCAAGTTGGTTGTGGTGTTGGTGGTTTTCTGTGGTAGTTTTTTGGTGATTGTTTGTGGGTGGTGATATTAGTGGTGGTACATGTAGTGCTTTTATTGGTTGTAAATTGTCGTGGTGCTGCAAGGTGCGTGGCTTTTAGTTGTTGCCGATGGGACGGCAACATAAATGTGTTGTCCCGCCTTCCGCTGACTAGATCGAATAGCACTTGCAGTGGAAAGAAGGGACTCGAAAACAACAAGTCTCAGTACACTGATGTTGTGCTCGGCTTCATCGGAGAGACTGCACTTCGCAGCGACACTGAGCATCGCTGCGAAGCAACTCAAAATGCTGCTCGCGCGCTATAAAGAGAGTTCACAGCGGCGAGCGTCGCTCTCTCTAGCAAAGTGATGTTGTGCTCGGCTTCATCGGAGAGAGCGGCTCCGCTTGGTGGTGGTTTGGCAGCCAGATAGGGAAGACAGAGGACAGGATAGAAAAAGACAGGAGAAAAATGATGGAAATGATTTAGGGTTTGGGGATGGTTTGTAGATTTATTTTATTTTATAATATTATTAATATTAAATAATAGTAATATTAAATAGTTAATTATAATCTGAATTTTGAATAAAAAAACTTGAAAATCTTATTTTGGAATTTTGAAGTTGAAATGTCTCTGTAGATATAATTTCCACTTAATTATACAAAGACATAGAAAACCGAAGCAGAAGAGGGAGAATATATTTACACATGCAAAGAATTGCGGTCGAGAAAAATATATACATGCAAAGTCGGCAACTGCTGAAGGATTTTGGGCACGGAAAATTGAGAAATAACAAAAGAATACACACATGCATATAGAGAATGGGCGGCGGTTTTCCCAAAAAAAATAAGAAAGAAAGAAAAAGAGTTGGCAGCAGTTTGGAGGATTAAAAAGATGAAGTCGCCGACGGGATTTCTCACTTTCCGTCAAATTTTGGTTATGACTTTTCATTTTTATTTATTTAATTCCGATATTATGTTAGGCTAAATAATTTTAGTGCTAGAATTTTCGATGAACTTCATCTCATGAAACTTAAATGTTTGACATTCAAAGCATGTTTTCAATTATTGAATAATTGGCATGAATTTAAATTTCACTACAATTACTTGATCACTAATTGAATAATTATTGTGACTTGTTTTTACCTTCGAAAGATGGAAAATAAGTTAAATATAGTGTTAATCGTCGTACATTATGATAGAAATATACCGTTATACTTTACATGATCTTTAATATTCAAAACTCTTTAATGCATTTTTATATATTCACATTCGTTATAAAAATATAGTCGGATCGCATGTGAAAACGAGTTTAATTCTATTTGGATAGAGATTGTTAATCAAATTAGGAATATGGATCTTCATAATTGAATCGATACTTTGTGACCATGCCATTTGATCTATTGAATTGACAAGTCTTTTGAGTTCAAGAGCAACTAGCAAAGTAGATTACTTAATATTATAGGAGTGTTTGATGGGGATTAAAATTAGATTTTTAGTAAATTTTGATATAAATTTTTGAAATGTGTGGTTAAAAAGATGTGGGGACCCATAAAAGTTGTGATTAATATTTATTGTTTGACTTTGACTTGGATTAAAATCAGATTTTAATTCGGACCAAACATGAGCTATAAGTAGAATGAAATGAACCATGTGATTGGTTCTGGCATTAAATTGTACGCTTCTCGTGAATGATGAGCATTCTCTAAATGGCCTTCACAGTGCACTTTGTTAGAATTGTATTATAGTGTAGTCATGTCAACGAGTCGAGTCGAGCTACGAGCCGAAACTCAAAGCTCGGGCTCAGCTCAAGCAAAACAGGTCCGAACTTTCTTGGGCCAAGCTACTCGGTCCGAGCTTTAGGCTCGAGCCTCAGCGGGCCCGAGCCGAGCCGACTCGTGTTTTTTTTTAAATCCGTTATAAATCTATAAATTTGTATAATGTATTTCAAATTTGTGCAATTTATACGTGTGTTATAAATAATAACTAAATATTAACATATACACAAAATATATTTAAACTTAAAAAAATAATTAAAAAAAGTAAAAAGGCAGATGCCTGCAACGCAGGCTACTGTATTTTTTATTTAAAATTTTTTTTTATATTACTTAGTCATGGGTCGGTGACCAGTCAAGAGCCGCCCTGGGTTCAAGCTGACGCCCCAAAATGGGGCTCGGCCAGAGCCTCGAGCCGACTCGGGCTTTTTTTCGAACCAAGCCTTAGCTGACGAGTTTTTTTGACATCCCTATTATAGTGCTTGATACAATAATCTTTTAAATGCGAAGTTGTTTTCATTTGCTAATCTTGGACTTGGTTGGTGGTACCTTGTAGGGATTTTGCAATCTAACGAAGTTCACATTTTTGGCTATGCGAGCACCAAAATTTCAAATGATGAATTATATTTCTTTATTAGTATTAAATATTAGTAATGTTTCACCTTTAACTTTGTGATCATAAAGAAAGAATTCAAATTTGTGAAGACAATTGCTATGGCTATTGATGGAGGAAACCACCTGCTCGTTGTAGATTTAGTTCCATTAACCATAAGGTCACTGGTCTCTCTGTTTGTGTCTTGTTGATTTGCTTTCATTCATTTTTCGTCTATTGGTATAATAGAGAAAAAGGCATGGATGTGCTATCCAACCTAGCCAAGCCAAGCCAGAAAAAAATTCAACTAAATATGAATTAGAGGACACAGAAGAAGAAAAGGAATTTCTTTATTCCTTCATTTACGGAAGGAAGTGCTTAGAACTCTTTCTGGTATTAGATTGTAATTCGTAGAGTATTACGAAGAAAGATTTTCTGCATCCATGTACCTTCATATATCTGTTAATTGTGCTTCCAGACTCCAGAGGTTTGTGGTTCATCATTCATAAGCTATGGTATGTTGAAGCAATTTATAAAGGAGTAACAGACAAAGATATGAAAATTTTTAGTTGCACCAACGTTTACTCTTTCGTTCTCTTAGAATAATCTTATTCTGGTGCCGATGCAGTTATCAGCTGGAAGCATTTGAAAAGGCACCGAAGGAAAACACCATTGTATTCTTGGAGACTGGTTCTGGGAAGACCCTAATGGCTAATTGCAATCATGCTCCTCCGCTGCTATTCCTACTTCCTCAGAACCCCTTCATTGCTGCATTTTTGGTTCCTACTGTTATTTTGGTAAACTAAGTATGTGACTATGTACCTTTACTTCATAAATGTCATGCAGTAGTTTTCATGTGACTTATTTATGTGGTAAATGTGCCTTTAACCATCATTATTCTGCTCTCCTTTCTATATCTGATGCAGAATGCTCCATATTTGTGCTAAAAAGATGCCAGAACTCTTATCTATACTAATGTAACTAAAATAATTAATCTTTTTTGTTCTACCATGTTGTCATCTTATTGTTTCGATTGCAGTTTAATTCTACATTTTTTTATTCGAATAGATAAAAGAATCTCCATATCTATGGGAGAACCCTTATTGAGCCACTACATCGTGGAAGCCTTGTGATGCATGTTGGGTTTTGATACCCAATAAATACCGAGCAATGATGTTAAACCGATTTTAGTGAATTATACTTCATAGGCCTCGAGCGATGAGTGNCGAATAGATAAAAGAATCTCCATATTTATGGGAGAACCCTTATTGAGCCACTACATCGTGGAAGCCTTGTGATGCATGTTGGGTTTTGATACCCAATAAATACCGAGTAATGATGTTAAACCGATTTTAGTGAATTATACTTCATAGGCCTGGGGCGATGGGTGAAGTGAAATATCGCTACCACAATTGAGGTGACCAATCCT
>CAIGRP010006035.1:0-25447 GCA_903798385.1 Fraxinus cuspidata
TACCATTTATATATTAGTGTGTGTGTGTGTGTGTGTGTATATATATATATATATATATTTTTGTTTCTAGTCAAGCATATGGTTCGACCAACATATATATATTGCATACAAGAAAGTACTTAACACATGATTTGTCTACTATTCTTTCAAAATTCATTTTTTACGTACCATTTTCAAACATACATTCACATAATAAAATATTTTATACATAAATTCAAAACGTTTTTTAACTTTTTAACTACACATTCTCCTAAAATTCACTATTCGAAACAATATTTTTTTTAAAAAAAAAAGGGGGGGGGGCCACCAAACAGGGGCTTAATTGCACCTACAATGAATCTTTGCAAAACTAGAATTCATGTTAGCTAATTTTACTTGAAATGTATTCAATCATAGCAACTAATCCACATATAGGTGTAAAGCACTATCTTAATACTGGATCAAATCGAGAAAATCTTTGAATATTAGATGTAATTTTAAAATAAAAGGAATTAGAATCGACGAGTGAGCGATGGGAGATAAACTTCATTATCATCAAGAGGGAAACACCACACGTCTCAGTTAAGGTCTTAACTCATTGGTATGTCAACAGGTGGAGCTTGCCTAGCTCATCTCGTTGGCAACTTAGCCCTATTTCACCTAGAGCTTTTCATGGTTGAGCCCTATTTGGCATTCTGACCCTTTAGTTTTCAGTAATGCTATTTAAGTTTCATTGGAGTTACAAAACAAGTTTGGTAACCTAAATGTGGCATTAAATGAGAAGTGGAAATAAGTCATTTAATTTCACTTTTTATTTAGCATATCTTCTAACGTCACCTAGATTGGGGTTATAATCACAGTGGGTTACATAACATTACTCCTTAGTTTTTGGAAAAAAAATAATAACTTTGTGAAAGCAATCTCAAGAATAAGTGCATGTTTGACAACCATTTTGGTAGAAAATAAGAGTTTTTGAATAGTGATTTTTAGGAGAATGTGTGTTAAAAAGTAGAGAAATGTTTTTTTATACGTGTAGAATATTTTATTGTATGAATATATTGTTGAAAATGATCTTATAGCAAACCATAAAATAAATTAAAAAAGTATATAATAGACCATAAGTTGAAAATTTGAGTAAACGCTGGTCAGCATTCATGTGATAAAAAAATGATAAATATTTTTTCTTATTCCTTAATCCTTGCATGTCCCTTTGCATGCCTGCTGTGTCTCATTTCCCAAATGAGCTCTGCTATGTGTACATCAAGAGTGTTGATAACATTTTAATCGAAATCGAATCTTTCGAATTGGCACTGATGTTGAAACTAGAGGTTTTGATCATGTTTAGAAAAAAGGTAAATTAAGAATCGAAACTAATCGGGTCCGAATCGATTCTTGATTCTTGAACCAAAATTGTTGATATTCGAGTCTGAATCCAAAATTGTCACTTTTTATAAGTTTCTTATTTTTTTTATAATTTACTCTTCCTAACCCAATTTCCAACTCAAAAAATAACAAATTTGCAAGACCTAACAGATTGTATGTTTGTAAGGTCCAAGGAGTAAGTATCATAATCAATTAGATTCATTCATTTAGAGCATGTTCGAGCCCCATTTTATCGTAAAAATGTATTTTGAAATAATAGATAGATGGAGAATGTGTGGTTAAAAAATAAGGAAAAGTTTTGAGTTTATGTGTAATATTATTTTATTGAATAGTGAGTGGTCGAAATAAAATAGAGAAGAAAATGTATTTTGAAAATAACGAGGATCAAACAGTGCTTAAATAATCAAATCAATTCATTTTCCTTCTTTTATAGGTAATCGTAGAGGTTGAGTACATGACTACGCGTTTGAATAATCAATCATATCACGCTCCTACACAGTGTTGAGTACAGGTCAATGGCAACAACCTTTGACGAATCACTTGGCTCAAGTACTTACAGCTATTGGAAGAATTGAACATAAATCATGCATATTCAGCCATGCTATATCGTAACAAACAAGACAACTACTTAAAAGAGCTTCAACTCCCATTTTTTATGAAAGTTGAAGCACATTGAGATTGACTTCCACCTTGTTCATGAAACCAGCTTGTTCGTGAAAAATTGTAAAGTAAATTATACGAACTGCCTATATAAACACCATTGGCGAATTTTTCAACTAAAGCATTTGGTTTCACACAATTCTATATCTACTGACTACTTAGCAGTTGAGTGTTACATATATATACTCGAAGTTGAGGAGGAGTGTCAAAGATACCAAATCAATGAACTAGACATTTGCCTTCTCTATTATTAACGCAGTCCATATGTATTTATGTAAATAGAAGTAAGAATTTGACGATTGATATATTTCGTAATTGGACATGTGACATGTCTACTGATTATGGGATTTGTTTGCTACACATATATGTTCATATCTGTAAACATACATAATGAATGCAACAACAAATTCTCTCCAATCTTTATTATCTGATTTTCATAGTGTCCGTGTCGGATGTGTTGTGCATTAGTAGATGTAGTACATTGGCAGCTATTGAACATGTAAAGGAATTATTGTGGCTGAGAAGTTTGCTTATTGAACTTGGTCACTTATGATAGAACTAAATACATTGATGTGAAGTTCATTTTATAAGAGAAATAATATCTAAAGGTCTACTTACATTTGAGAAAATTGGTACGCAATATAACCGCGATATGGGTACAAAGGTATTACCACTTGGACCATTTCGAAATTGCTCAACTTCTCTTAATATATCTATGGATGATCAACTTTGCAGGTACAAGAGTAAATGAAATAGGTATGACGAAGCTTTGATCTGCTTTGCCAATACAAGTCATAAAATGCGACTTTGTTTGGATGCATGTCATTAAAGTACTTGTGACGTGGATCAATCTTGGACGTTTATTGCTGACTATTGGGAATCGCCTTATGACTTGTTAGGGTTACACTCTCTCCTTCAGAAACGCTCCTTTTTTTCTTCTTTAAGCCATAAATGTAAACTTAGTGTTGTGCTGTGGTGTGAAATTGTTGAAGCCCCTGTTGGTTAATTCCTTTGTGGAACAGTAAGAGTGCATAGAATTTGTATTGTTGAGGATAGTGTGGTGTGTTCTTCTATAGTATGTGGAGCTTGTCTTATACTGTTTGAAACTTTGAACTTGTTGTGTTCATTTTCAAGTGGATTGGAGCTTAATCCCCTGTGGATGTTCAATAGGGACTAAGCATTACAAGTGGATGCTCAACCTCCGAAACTATGGTCGAAAATTATATGTTCTTTAATTTTCTGCACTTTTGATTGATTGAATGTTTGGATATTACTAGATCGAACCATAACATATATATACTAATGTAACGAGCTCATCCTACAACAAAACCACTAACAATATACTTTTAAAACCCAAATCACTAACAAGATTCAATTCTTCCTTTGGACTAACCCTAATCAAAACCTAAATAAAAATATATAATTAAACCTTCAAAATTAATTCAAATAATCATCACTTCACATAATCGAACATGAATTAACATTTTCATCGCTGAAAATTGTTGTGTACTTCTCAACAGGAGCATTAGGGCTTGGAAATGCCTGTACAACATTTCTAACATATCCAGAAGGCGCCTTTTTGTCGTAGGCTCCAGGAGCATATGGATAATATGCCAAATTGTATTGAACATATGGCCAAAATTCAGCTTTCTTTCCTGTGCCCTTCACTTTATCTAAGACCTTGTTTGGCTCCACGTAACCACTTACTGTTACTCGGCTTTGTTTTCTGTTTATGTCAACTGACTTTACACCTATAATTGAAGCAAAAGCATGTATTTAATGATATTGACAATTATTAATAATAGTATCAATTGACAAAGTGCGTGCTTTAATATAGAATGGTGGCTCATTAAAGAATTTCAGTTGTGCCTTGTAGAGGTTTTTGAACTCTAATAGTATATTGAGTTTTGAGCTGACATCTCAAAAAGTCAATTCAGCTCAAATGAGTAACTCCGTATAATCGCACTCTTAAGACCTGCGTCTCAAAATCAAAGGAGGGTTTCTTAAGGACAATGTGTAGTGCTTGTTCGATAAACTTCAATTCTAACCATGCATTTCATGACGTTTCTTGTATCAGAGCTCTAGAGAGAGAGAGATTTAAACCTTTGATGGAGGAAACAGCATTTCCGACTTTTCTTTCACAGCCTTCACAATCCATTTTCACCTTTATTTCCACTGTCTGCAGTATGCCAGTTCCAAAACATTGTATTTAATTAGACATTCCTTTCAGAACATGATCTTCTAAACAGATAGAAAAAAACTGGTTGAGTTGGATTGATTACCTGCATTGGCTTGCGCTTGGTCTTTCTTGTGCTTGTAACTGAGCACACTTCTGAAATATGATCTACAAAACCCATGTTTCTTTTCCCTTTGTATCTAAGTTATATTTTCTCTGTGTTTGTGTGAAAAGAGAGAGAGATGGAGGTGGGGGAATAGAGCAGCTATAGAAGCTTGAAAAATGTATGGTATGATTTGATCGTGTATGTGGTGTGTATATATATGAGCTCTCGCACACGTATACATACAGTTGTCATCAAGTTGTTTACATTAGATTGGCTTAAACAATACAAATAAAGACACTGTGGCTTGTGTTGTCATCCGCGTTTCAGTTTGCTTAGCCTCCAATTAATGAGTAATGACTATTCAAACTATGATTGTGGTTTAAAATAGAGATTTGGATCTTCAAAATAATCAAATTTCCAATGGAGAGATACAAATTACATTTTTTGTTAGGAAAAAAAAATCTAAATTATTCACAAAAGGCAAAAAGATTATTTAGATCTTCCCATTGAAGCAAAATTCGGATTTAAATCCACTGAAATATAAATGTGAATATAAAAGTAATTTTGGAGATACCAATTAAAAGCATCTCGAAGAAACTCTTTAAATATAATATGCTCTATATTTTAAAGAGTCAATCTTTAAAATTATGCTCCAAATGGCTAATATTTTAATGTAGAAAGGAGATTGACTATTTTGAAGAGCCAAACCATTTTCTATAATTAAATGCAATCAAAATATTTCAATTTTAATAGAGAAAAATAATATAATAATTTGAAGGGAAACTAGTGAATATAATGATAGGGAAAATAATAAATATTTTAATATAATTGAGTGTTAAATATAAAGAATTTGGAACACTTAAAATTTTTTACTCTCTAAATTTGAAAGCTTTCTTTCATCTCAGCAAGCAAGTGTCGGCTCTTTAGGTCTCATTTATGCTACTTAGCTCAATATACTATCCCCAATACTCTTTAAATTGTAAAATATACTGTTTAAAAATAAAATCTCTTGAACATGCTTTTATATCTAATTTTACACCACCATTGAAAATGCTCTTGGTACAATAAATTTGTGCCAATCACTAAAAGCCTGTTTGAGCCCCTTTTTTTGGGAAAAATGCATTTTGAAATAGTATTTAATGGAGAATGTGTGGTTGAAAAAAAAATAGGTGTACGTGTAATATTAATTTATTGAATAATTTGTGATTGAAACTAATAAAGTGAAAACTGTATTTTAAAAATAATGAGAACCAAATAAGGCTTAATGAAAAGTTATTATTTATTCATTGGATGATTTAATTGTCAACTAAACTGATTATAAGTTTCATTTGGTGCTAGATAACATTATTGTGTTAAATTTACAATTAGATTGAGATTAATTTTCTTCTTCTCAAATTCTATTTCTCAAGGTCAAATAACAATTTTAATAACACATTTTATATGATGAGCCAATACTTTCCAATTATTGAATACAAATTTTATGAGTAGAATTTTATCGAATGAAACCCAAACAAAAACTTATATGTTATCTCAATTTTACGCCTTTTAAACAATAACAAAAATTTATTAAGGTTAGCTTACTTATGATAGATATTTCATACCAGCTCTTTCATTATTGTTTGATTGTGCTTTAAAAATACTTATAAGCTGGTTAAATATCATTTTTAACTACACTTCCTTTAAAATTCACAATTTTTAGCTACTTTTCCACCGGTCATTCGTTGACACCCATTGATTATAAGTACTTAAAAACATTACGGTAATTTGATAAAAAAATGAATGGTACAAATTGGGTGTATATGAGCTGCACGCACATATATTACAGTTGCGATCGAGTTGTATACATTAGTTTGGTAAATACATAAAAAGAAATGAAGACAGCGACTTGTGTTTCTTAATCATGTCATCAAACTCAAAAATATCTAGCAGGAAAACTGGGCGCGTTTCATCTTGCTTTTGCCTCCAACTAATGACTAATCGAGGTTTGAATATTTAATCCACTCCTTTAATATTATTAATAATTTTCTTGCCAATCATAGGAGGTTTCGTGGTCAAAATTTCTCTGGCTTTCACTATACAGCATTCATCATATTTCACAATCGTTTACATATTGAGTTTAGTGTGTATATATTTAAATATTTTAAATTTATTGAAGAGGTTTATATGCATGTAATAAATATATTAAGTATAGTCTTCATTAAACGTAAAAAATATGTTGGTAAGTAACAATCTCATGATTATCTTAGGAATTACCGGAACATATGCCATGTAATTAAAAATATCAAGAATTTCTAATTATATAATTTGTCATCTAATTGAATTTGATAAGATCACATGTGATGAACAAACCAAATTGAGCTTATATCGCCATCCCTTGCATGATGATTTTTTTTTTTAGGGTGGAGTTGTCGTTACCATATTTATGTAAGAGAGACGCTTGAGAATACCACTTTAAAGTCCGACCGCTTGCCTGAACTTTTGAGCTCTAATATGACGTTGAATTTTAAAGTTTCATCTTAAAACAACAATCTTATTGAAAAACCTAGTTAAAAATAATTATTATTCTCGTTTTCAAACCACGTGAGATTTTATCCTAAAGTCTCGGACACTATTCATATAAATTGACTTTTAAGGGTTTAATTAACTCAAAAGAAATTTAAAGACTATAGCTTCCGCGGCAAGGAGTAGTTGAAGATTGGAGCTAAGGGCAGCAGCTTGCCAGCTTCGCAGAATTAGGTCAAATTTTGACAAATAAATTCTTTTATTCGAATTCGAAATATATTACTTCTATGTCAAAAATAGAAATTGGATTGAGGTTATGTGACTGTAATTATAAATATATTAAATTCTTGCATACAAGAAAAAGATCATTACACCCTAAAATCACCTAGCATTTCCGTTCAACAAATAACGTGCTATGTACTTAAAAATAAAAACAATAATCAATATATAAGTATTTGAGAAATGAGATTCTATATTTTAATAGATGGGAGCGCGTTTCTGACTAATTTATTGTCAATTAACGAAAATAATATACTGTGTTAGCTTTTCCGTTATTAAATTATGGATGTAATAACGATTTAATAAGTTCGATGAGCATTCGAGAATTTTTAAAAAGTATAACAACGAATAAAATAAGGATTTGATGAGTTCGATAGCGTTCGAAAAACTTTTAAATTTTAATGGCTAATAAAAATATTGTGCAAAATTCAGTGGCCCTTTGAATTTTTTAACCTCTACATATAGATGAATGCTTATAGCAAGTCATAAAAGATGTGAAGGTTGATGCAATAAAAGATTAACTAAAATCAGAATTTGTGACGAAGGATTTAGTAGAAGGAAAATCCCAATAATGAACATACAAAGAAATAGGAACCAGAATACTTTCTTCTTAAATTAATAACCAAATTTCTTAAAATATCATTGAAGGATTTAAGCTAACATCACATTTGAGTCCTTTTAGTACGAAAAGGATGAGTCTAGTTCTCGTACCCATGTTAGTGTCGTAGGTTCCATAATGTATGGTACAGTCAGCACATGACCTGATTTAGCTAATAGAATTAGTGTATCGAGCTTGAGCAGATATGCGTCAAATCCAAGTGAACATCACTAGACTCAATGAAATGGCTCTTAAAATATATACAAGGAACTCATGATGTAGGTTTAGTGTACGTACAAAGTAAGAAGGGTGTTAGGCTAAAAGGTTATGACTTTCCAGAAGATAGGGATGATGGAAAGTTTACTTCGTTTTATGTCTTTACTCTTTTTAACTCATGTATACGTTAGAAATTCCAACTATAGAAAATTTTAGCTTCGTCCTCTTAGGCGAAGTATATTGCGGTTATTGAAGCTGTAAATAAATATTTGTGGTTTAAGAGGTTTGCTTTCTGAACTTGGTCAATTAAACAAAGAGATGGTTTTATATTCTGACAGCGAAAGTTCTATCTTTTTTTTTTTTATTTAGCAAAAATCCAATTTATCATGGTAGAATTTAACTCATTGGTGGGAAATTTAATTTTACAAGAGATATATTTCTGAAGGTCTAATTAAATTGGAGAAAATTGCTATATAATATAACCCAGTAGATATGGGTACAAAGGTATTAACACTTGGGACGTTATGGATGATCAAATTTGCAGGTACAAAAGTAAAGGCAGCAAGTAGGATAAAGCTATGATCTGCTTTACATTAATGATTACATCAAGGTGTGATATTAAGTGAAAGAACCAATTGTGCAATAAACTTTATCTAGAAGTCAACACATCATTAAAAAATGTGATCAATTGTGATGATGCATGCTCTAAGCTATTTGTGACACGTGGATCAATTTTGGACGTTTATTGCTGACTTGGGATCACCTTATATCTTACTAATAGTGGTGGCAACGAGCCCGTCGCTTGATTTGAAAAAAGCTCGAGTCGAGAATTTGTACAAGTTATGGCTTGGACCAAGCCTCAAAAATGAATTAGCCCCAACTCGAGCCGGCCTGTGAGCCTCACACCCAAATACGGGATGGCCCGTGTGTGGACTCGTGTAGCCCACATGTTTAAACTACTTGAATAATTAATTTTTTTTAGTTTTTAAATTAATAATCACTTAGAGCATGTTTAATTCTCATTTATTAAGAAAAAAATGAGTTTTAAATAGTATTTTTAGAAGAATGTGTGGTTAAAAAATTATGAAAATTTTTTTGATATATATGTAAATATTTTACAGTGTAAATGTGTAGTTGAAAATGATCTTGTAGCAAACCATAAAATCAATTATTGGGTGTCAAACATGCAATTAATTTGTAAAATTCAACAATTTACATAATTACTTTTGTAGTTGTCAATTAACGATCAATTTTCATATATTTGAATTTAAAAAATAAAATTGAAAAGCTCGTAGGCCAGCTCGACTCAAGCCCATACATAAGTTAAAAAATAAAAATTATCTTGTATGGTTTGAAACCTCGGTCTTGTCGTGATCATTTGCTAGTAGATTGGAGCGTAATCCCTTATGGATGCTTGATGGGGATTGAGGGTTAGAAGCCAACGCTCAACCTCAGAGACTACAATCGATAAATTTCAATGTTGTTTAATTTTCTGCACTTCTCGTTGATTGATTGTTTGTATATTTATGTAACAAGCTCATTCTACAACAAATCACTAACAATTATATTTTTTAAAACCCAAACACTAACAAGATTCAAATCTTCCTTTGGACTAACCCCAACCAAAACCACACTAAAATATATAATTAAACCTACAAAAGTTAATTCAAAATAATTATCACTTCACATAATCGAACATGCGTTAACATTTTCATCACTGAAAATTGTTGTGTACTTCTCAGCAGGAGCATTAGGGCTTGGAAATGCCTGTGCAACATTTCTAACATACCCAGGAGGTGCTTTTTTGTCATAGGCTCCAGGAGCATATGGATAATAAGCCAAATTGTATTGAATATACGGCCAAAATTCAGCTTTCTTTCCTGTGCTCTTCACTTTATTTAAGACCTTGTTTGGCTCGACGTAACCACTTACTGTTACCCGACTTTGTTTTCTGTTTATGTCAACTGATTTTACACCTACAATAGAACCAAAAACATGTGATTAATGATATTGACAGTTAATAATAATAGTATCAATTGACAAAGTACTACTGTTATCATATTATAGAAATGTTTGATTCTATCTTGTGAAATTTCAGTTGTGCCTCATATAAGGTTTTTGGCTCTGATATTGATTTTTGAGCTTACATCTGAAAATGTTAATCCAATTCAAAAAAGGAACTTCGTAAAATTTTACTCTTTAACACTTGCGTTTCAAAACCAAACGGGGTTTTCTTAAGGACAATGTTTAGTGGTTGTTCGATAAACTTCAATTTTAACCACATATTTCTTGACGTTTCTTGTATGAGAGAGAGAGAGATTTAAACCTTTGATGGAGGAAACGGCATTTCCGACTTTTCTTTCACAGCCATCACAGTCCATTTTCACCTTTATTTTCACTGTCTGCAGTATGCCAGTTCCAAAACATTGTATTTAATTAGAAATTCCTTTTAGAACATGATCTTCTAAACAGATAGAAAAAAACTGGTTGAGTTGGATTGATTACCTGCATTGGCTTGCGCTTGCTCTTCCTTGTGCTTGTAACTGAGCACACTTCTGAAATATGATCTACAAAACCCATGTTTCTTTTCCCTTTGTATCTAAATTAAATTTTCTCTCTGTGTGTGTTTTTGTTTGTGTGAAGAGAGAGAGAGAGCAGCTATAGAAGCTTGAAAAACGTATGGTATGATTTGTTGCGTATGTAGTATGTGTATATATAGAGCTCTCACATCGTATATTTACAGCTATGTACATTAGATTAGCATAAATAATATATTAAGACAGTAACTTGTCATCAAACTCATAAATATGAAGCAGGACAACTTGGTGCGTGTTTCATTTTTCTTGGTCTCCTAGTCAAATAATGCATGCTTAGTACAATTAAATACATGTCAATCACTCGATGAGAAGAAATTTATTCATTGAACAATTTTATTGTCAACTAAATACATTGGTTCTAGATAATTATGCTCTATATAATAAGTTACGTATAAAGCGATATATACACGGGTGAGCATGCTCAACGTAGACAAGGTAACCTTCACAACATTTTTGCACACATTTGATCCGCATTTTTTAAAATTTATCTTTAATCACATATTTATTGGATCTATAATTTTTATCAATTTTTTAATCATATATATTATAATATTTTATAAAAATCTAGTAAAAAATATCATTTTTATCCAAACCAAACAAATACAATTATGGCAACAAAAATGAGACACAAACGGAGGGTTATGCCCACGTTTGGTGGCCTTTAATTTGAAAAAAATTATGTTTTGAATAATATTTTTTGAAGAATATGTAGTTTAAAGATGAATGTTTTAGATTTTCGTATATAATATTTTATTGTGTGAATGTATAATTGAAAATAAATATGAAAAATAAATTAAAGTAAAGTAAAGGCCATCAATTGTTGACTATATGATATCTCAATTTTAAGCCTTATAAATAATAACAAAAATTTATTTCGGGTAGCTTAATTTTGATAGATTTACATTTATTTTCATATATACTTCATACTAGCTCTTTGACTATTTTTTGGTAGTATTTTTAAGTGCTTATAAATTAGTTAAATATCATTTTTAATTAAATATTTTTTAGGACTCACGACTTTTATTTACTTTAATCACACATTCCTTAAAACATATTGATTATAAGCACTTAATATCTTGATATCAAACCAACTCTATAATTAAAATAGATTTTGACATCCGTCTATATTGATTTTATTTTCACTTTGGTAAATATTATAATTTCCTTATAATTTAATTGTCAAAGTTAAATATTTATTTTTTTAAAACATTTTATAGGATCCACAATTATCATCCACTATTCATCACTTATTTATATTTCATTATCATTTCAATATCTTATAAATTTATCCAAACAAACACGGTCTTCTCCAAATAATTATGTTTAAGTGTTTGACAATTTAAATCCAGTCCTTCAATATTAATTTTCATACTAATCATACAGGAAGATTCATGGTCTAGATTGCTCTTGCTTTCACTATCTAGCATTCATCATCTCTCACAATTATTGCATGTTGAATTTAATGTGTATTAATTTAAATATTTTTTTATTTGTTTTTTGCTTGAAATTTAGTATATTAAGAATTACGGGAACATGATCAATGACTCATTTGAGGACACAAATTATTTAATACATATTAGTTTGAGCTTTACAGTTTTAATGTCATACTGAATTTTAAACTTTACTCTTAAATCTCAAGCCTTTGTTTCACAGGCAAGTATAGTTGTTGTAATGATCAGATTTCTGTGCTTAAACTGTTAACTTACATGTTGTTCGTTATGAGAAAATTTGAGGTCATCTTACCCCCTCACTGTTTTCCGTCTCGTCCTCCAAGTTTTGAACTCATGATTTCTACTTTAAAAGAAATTTAAGTTGAATCACAGTATCATTGTGGTCCTTGACATCCCCGACTTGTTCTCGATTTACGGAAATCAAAAGGCAGCAGTGTGCCAGCTCGGGAGAATTAGTTCAGATTTTGGTAAATGTCTCTCTGTACGATGTTGCAAGTTGTAAACAAATCTTGACATTAATTTGAATTTCATATCTAAATCAGCCAACGGTTCTTATTGGCATTTTTCTTTAACCTGGATTAATCATTGTATGCTGTACGCAGTTAGGGTTTGAATTTTTATTAGTGCAATCATTGATTAATAATCATTTTGGTCTAAATTGATTGTGGACCTACCTTGTATGCACGAAATCGATACGTCAATTCATTATGACGATTATTCGTGCCTTCAATTCTATGGTTACGTGCTATAGGATTGCTTTTTCACATTTATTTCACCACATCGTTTACAATAATCTAAAGGGTATTTGATAGAGATTAAAATTAGATTTTTAGTATATTGTAATAGAAGTTTTTGAAATGTTTGTTTGAAAAGATGTGGGACCCATGAAAGATGAGGTTAATATTAATTGTTTGACTTTAAATGAATTAAAATCATATTTTAATCATGCTCAAAGAGGCCACTAATTTCCATGTTTTTTTTCTTAAAAACCAATAATCTACATAACTAGATAAAGATCAAAAATAAAGGTCGCGTTTGGTTCCATTTTTAAAATTCATTTTTTCTCAATTTCATTTTCAATCACATATTTTATGAATCTACAATTTTTATCGATTTTTCAAATAAAGATTTATCAACTTTTATTAAAATTTACTAAAAAATTGATTTTTAACTAAACCAAACATGGCCTAAGAATGACGCCACCACATTTCCAAAAAATCTAATCTTTAATGCTATTAAAACAAATCTTATTTGAACAGAGAATAGTTTAGAGATTGCCAAAATGTTTGAACATAATTTTTAATTCTCGAAATACCTATGTTATCATATGTCACATCCTTAGCCGCAGACAGGTTTTTGTATACATAAATGGTTAATACACGTGTCATAATTTCAGCTTTTCTTAAAGACTAAGAATTAATGGACTGCTTAAAATGTTCCACGTGAGATTAATTGCATCCGTAACCGTGAGGAACACTTCAATATTTTTATTTAAATCTTTTTGAGATTAAATACCATAATTTTATTGATGATTGACGTTCTTATCATTTAAAGGAGTCAGGGCTGGAGATAGATAATCGAAGTGAAAGGAACTTACAATTGTTATTTTTGTATGTACACATGCATTTATTATGGGACCTGTAAAAGTTGTCTGATTTTTTATCGTTAGGGCGTGATTACAGAAATCAAACAACCAACAATTGATGCTTTAACAAGCTGTGCAATGTTATGTGGTAAATGTGTAAGTTAT
This sequence comes from Fraxinus cuspidata, assembly GCA_903798385.1. Taxonomy (NCBI): domain Eukaryota; kingdom Viridiplantae; phylum Streptophyta; class Magnoliopsida; order Lamiales; family Oleaceae; genus Fraxinus; species Fraxinus cuspidata. Next base: position 13,698 of record CAIGRP010006035.1, read on the forward strand.
AGTTCGTGACACTAGTGTAATTGGCCTTATATTAGCCAAAATCGAGCTCGAGAATCCATCCTAAGCTCACTCTCTTCCAGCCTACCTTCATTCCAAGCACACTCTTGTATTCTCCACTCAATTTATGAGAATTCTCCAGAATCGACTCAAATACGGGACCTCAAGTCTGATAATGCAGGATATTACTACCACTTTACACAAAAAATTGTAGTTCATGGCACTAATGTATTTCACCCTATATCACTCGTAATCAAGATTAAAATTCCACCCAAGCCTATTAATCAACCCTCATTTTAAGCATGCTCTTGCATTACAATTCCTTGCAAATTTTCGGTACGATCCGCCTGTTGAGACATACCAACCCAAAAAGGTCTGGGCGGTCAAGCCCATGGTTTGAACCAAATATGTTCAATACTCGGATGGCCAACATGATCAAGCAGAAAAATAGAAGTAAATGGTAATCTCACCAACACCTTTCATAAAGTCTTGCCAGAGATGGTATTGAAACTTATACTGCAAGTAGATTTTCTGTAATATTCAACCACCACAGTAAATTTCACTTATGATTATAAGTTTTTGAAATCAATCTCGAATGATCTCTGTGGACAATAATATCATCTAAACAAAACTAGTTACTCTGCCAAAATAATACAGGCCAACTGAAATGGTAACAAGTAAATTTTAAAAAAAAAATCCAAATGAGGGAAGAAAAAACTACAGCTCTCAAGTCAAAACTCAAGTGAGGCAAGTTTACACATAAAAGATATGAAGGCCTATGCTTAAGGTGAATCACTCAAACTGATTTATCTAGCTCCACCTCCTTCGATCTTCTTCCTCATCCACAGGAGTATACCATGTTGGCCGACGCTTCAAGTTGCTCAATCTGTAGTTCAAAAGCACCTCCTCATTACAAATTGCTCTTGTAGCCACTAGAACAAGTGTCTTGAGAATAGGGATTTCTGACCCATAGCCGCTTGATCTCCAAGATTTGAACCAGAAAGTACCGAACTTCTTCATTTTTACCTCATCGCCGTTTCCAAATGAAATGTTTGGTATATAGGTTCTCATATTCTTCTCAGTTAGTGGAAAGTCATACATGCAGACCATAACGTTTGGGACCATATCCTTTGCAGGATGATTGGCAAAATGAGCAAGGGCTAAAGGGTTTCTCCGCTCCAACACTTCTCCCTTCCGCCCCACTTGTGTGCCATCCAAAGGTTTACTAAGCAGCTTCCAAATTCGATCTGAACCATTTTCTGCATGCTCAGTATTTAATCTAGGTTTTGGAACACTTAAGCCGTCCCATATTTCACGAGTTTCACCCCCAAAACCCCACGGCTGTGCATTAATTACAGTTCCATCATACCTTGTTATTAAATAAGGATTTTGCAAATCAACTCTTGGGTATCCAGGTATAAAACGGTAGTAAGCTGGTGAGTATACCACACCAGGGTAAATAGCTATTACAGAACCTACATCAGCTTCACCAATTATGTATAAACCTTGCCCAGCATCCTCATGCTCAATTTGAGATGGCTTGATGTCAAGAGTGTAACCGATGAGATCCTTGAGTTTCTGTGACACCTCAGAACTCTTTAGTGGTTTTGTTTCCGGCACGGCTGTGCTGAAAATGTATCATTAATCAAATTCTAGGAGTATATGCTAAAGATAATCGTTCAGAGTAACATCTGACAGTCAAATGATACAGATCCTTAACTTTTACATAATCAGATGATATATCTAATGAATCTTTTGCTCGTCTAACTGTAAGTAATAAATCAGTGCCAGGTTTTAGCACTTCTAATAAACTTCTACAGCACCAAAGACATAGTCAACTCATGGACATATACAACAGCAATGATATACTTGGCCAAGTTACAGAAACTTCACGAAAAAGAATTTTTTGATATTGCCATCATTTATATTCTGAAAAGATGTTAAACACGGATATCTACATAGTGATGAAAATATACACAATGCTAAAATAGCTGTTTTAAAACCATAAATTGCAGTAGGATGCAAAATCACTTGCTTCCATCCCCTATCATCAAAGATTACGCTACCATTTGGATACAATATATAAATTAGTTAATAAATTTAGTCAAAGTCAAATATTAATTTCAACTGCACCATAACTACTACTTATCATTATCCATGCATTTCGTGGAACCCGCTACTATTCCTATTTATAAACCATTTATAAATTTGTTAATCGATGCTTTTTTTGGTGTTTAAAAAGAATGAAAAAGACAAAAAAACCTCAGGAAATAGTTAAAATCTATTATTCGTAATTCAGATTGCATTATTTGATATGCACAATTATGGATTCAGGTTTGTAGGTCAATTGACTTGAATCAAGAACCGAACCATCATATTATTCCCTTCCAATTTATTACAGCCAATTTGCATCTAAAATATACCTGATTCACTAACAACAAAAATTGTTTGTTTTCTACTTAAATTCAGACATTTTAATTTGTTTTCTGACTTAACACTTTTGTAAAGAGATTATTTGAAAGGTGATTTTCTGAAAAGTAAATATTTTGGAGCATGTAAGCATTGTTAAAAGTAGGAAAAATTTATGGGGAAACATGAAAAATAATTTTTTTTTTTTTTTAAAGAATGTTTGATTGAAAATGAGTGTGAGGGGAAAGTGATTTTCAAATCACTTTCAAACAAGGGGTTAGATTCTTTTGTTGCTTAACTAAGTGCAGAATAGCTTTTAGAAAAATTGCAATAGGTACTCAAGATATGTCACTCCATAAACATTCAAATAATCTTCTTAAGAATTTGTTATTGCAACCAGATTTCCCAGCCACCTTATATGATTTTCCAACCCAGCTTTGTTTCAAAGACTATCACAACGTTATTATATTACTTTAGCATCTATTTTCTAGTTTCATATTTTCACATAATTTTTTTTTTTTTCAAATATGAAATATCTTCACTTAATTTCAATCTTTCATATATAAAAATGTTTGTGATACTAAATTCACTTCAATTTTCCAATAGTCAAAAGGGAATTTAGATTATCAATTTTGACTATGACATCTCAGGAAGAGCAATATAGCTCCCCCCCACCCCCCCACCCCCCACCCCAAAAAAAATTAAAAAATAATGAAATAACCCACCAAGATATTGTATCAATCTTGCGGTATAATGAAGGCGAAGACACTTCCATAATTAAAGGTTGACGTAGGGATGACAAAGGATTGAAATGAAATAAAGTATAGGCTTTGCACTGTAAGTTGTCATGACATCTAGGTTGTCACTTGCAGTAATGCATTAAAGTGGATTACAATGCATCATCTCTTTCCAAGATTCGAAAACTCAAATTGAAGCAGAGAAAGAAAAATGCTAATCATCTTTCCAATTGCATTCGGTAGGAAAAAGACAAATTAAACCTTATTCCTAATAAGCTTCTTTTTTTTTTTTTCCCACGAATCCTTTTTATCATTCCATTCAACCTTTAGCACATCTCTTAGAGGTCAAAATCAAATGCAACTGCTTCAAGCCATGTTAATTTTTGGTCTACCTCCCAATGTTAGAATTGTCCACTGGGATTGTGTTGCTCTAGAGAATTGGAACTTTTTTAGGTTTAGCCATCTAAGGCATACTTCCGCTTATTTGGCCTCAATTGTGGTAACCTCCACTTGATGACTAGTAATTTCAATTTTTATTTTACCAATTCTAATGTGGTTACACATATATCTTAGCATCTTCATTTCTGCATTATAAATTCAATCTTTTTGATGAATAAATACATCTACCAAAAAATGCTACAAAATTCAATTTTTCACTACCAATTTTGATCATATTGATTTTGGTGAGAACTAATAAAGTAGACCATCTTGGATAGTAAATTCAAGTTCCAATGTTCCTAATAAACTTCTATGGCATCTAAAACATAGAAGCAAAATCGTTGGTATTGGAAACAATAATAAATGTGGCTCACCAGGATGACCATATAATGGAGCACTTCTACCAATAGCAAGACTAAGACCACTGCTTTGAGAAGTATTTTTTTCTGAAGGTGAAGTAACTGTGTCATCAGCAGCATTTGGATCAGGAAGGAGAATGTCATCCATAGATGTACAGAAGTTATTGATTTGAGCATGAATATTTTCTTGGACCAATTTCTGTTGCTCAGCTAGCGAGGCCTTACTAGCCATGTCAATAATGTCCTCAGCATCTGCTTCATCAGCATTCTTTCCCAAACGATTGTAGCTGAAAAAGTAAAATATTTCATGAGAACCACTTCATAAAATTAAAATAAAATAAAATAAAATAAAAAATTATTATGTGTTATACAAGACCAGTTCATGGTCCTCTACCCATTTAGACAGTATAAATATACCACTTAATCAAAGTCCCATATTTTATTTTAGATCAGATCTCTGTGAATTGTCTAGATTGATGGTAAGTTTGGAACATCACCACCAATTAAATTAATTAAGTCACTATATGTAAAGCGTCAATATTGAACATACAAAGCAAGCTGAAAACTTTTGAGAATAAGTACACCTCTTCAATTACCCGTAGCTTAGACAGAGTATGCTCACATTTTCTTCGTTAATATATTACTATTGTTATTGATAAGGAATAGCAAAGTGTTTGATTTCTACACAATAGCACATAACACCAAACATGATAAGGATCATTCTGTTAAAAGCTCCAAACATGGATCTGTTAATTCCACAGAGCAATAAAAAAAATACGGGGCTCCCAAATTCGTATCAGCATTGTTTGTGGCCTTGCTGCATCCCTTTGCAAGTCTGCTGTGGAAGAATTTCTCCTAAGTAGTTTTCCAAACACGATGAAAAAGGCCCTTGGCTAGTGTGGTTAAGGCAACAAGTATCATTATTCAGGCTATCAGAGATTCAATTAGAAGTTTAATAGTGTGATAACATATTTGATAAATGAAAAACTAGCTTAAACTCAATAAAACTTAACGAAATTAGTCAAAGGAAGTAATATTAACTTACCCTGCATTTGTCATCTTCTTAAGTCATACACAATCATAATCGACATAGCAAATGAGATAGTAGAGTCTTACAAGCATACAACTTATAACCAAATAATGTTCTAGGCTAGAATTGTAATCAGTGTTAAATCCAAGGAAATTGATACTGTTATTTCTCTGTTTACCACAGATGGTTGGTGAACTGGTTATTATAATTTTGATCACTTAATTTCAAAGCTGACGTGTTGAAGCAATGAATTAGAACTGCAAGTAAGGGGATGAAATTGAAGACAAAATCTAAATATTTTAAAATTGTCCCCTCTTAAACAGATTAAGATTTACATTGTGGATCAATGTGCGTGGGACATATAGCTTAAGTTTTCGATGAAGTGGACTGTGGATCAACATGTATTTATTGCATGTGTATGTGCATGCAACCATGAAGTGGATCAACGTTTGTGCGCATGTGTGACTCTGTGTATATAAAACGCATGGTTCAATTATGGGACACTAAGGTAAGGGATCAGAGAGTTATTAGACAGTATTCATTATATATTCAAATAGAGAATAAATGCAGTCTTGCATTTCCATGAACATAGGGAGGAAAAACACTTGATAAATTCATTCTGTCAAACAATATTTGACAGATTAGTGGACATTTGGACATTTGGATATTATTGATAATTAAACAACGTACTTGAGTATCTGGATCACTAAATTTAGTATGACAAGCTGCAAGTTTCATGTAAGATGCCAATCTCAAGTCAACAGTCATATACTTAGAACCTGACTCCCTCTGTCTTGTAGAATATTTTTCATATTAGTGAACACAGCTAGAGACAAGTAAACAGGAATTTTTCCATGAGACTAATCTGGAACTACAGAACACCAATCTTGAATGTTTTAGTAAATTTGCAACTTTATAGAAACTAGGTTTTCCTGGAAACTGGAAATCCAAAAAGACTAATATTCATTTAAAAAGAGGGAGAAATGTGCTTTGATACATCCAAGGACATATATGGCTTGTTTAAAAACGAGGATCGTACTGTATTAATAATGAAGAAAAAAAAACGTAATATTTTGTCTATTGTACTACAAAATCCTAATCAATATAGTTCAATATTGAGCATTTAACATTTTCATAGAAGCAAGATTATAGGCATCCACGAATCATTCACTTCGATATCCAAGTCAAAAGCCAAAACTTGAAGCATAACAATTAGCACTCAAAATTCATGATGCCATTAACCACAAGTAAAAGTTATTTTCAATTAAATACTCAAGTAAAACGATAGCTTGATATAAACGGAAAAAATTGATGCAGATAATGTTATGGCAAAAACTAGCACAGCAATCCAAAAACAAGTATGTAATAAATTCACAAAAATTATTCCGAGTAAATCAACTAAATCGTAACGGTATCAAATATAAAAATGTTAATTGAACAATAAAAGAAGTCAGTAACCTGGTGTAAAGAAAAAGACGATTAATGTCGGCCTCAAACTGAAGGCGCCGTCCATCTCGAGCAAATGTGGGACTTTTGGCGAGCACTTTTACTGCCTAAGAAACAATGAATAAAACAGAAAATCTCAAAAAACAATCAATACTAAGAAACTAGTTATTCTTATTATCTAAACTAGTTCCCGAGGAATCGTCGATTTCCCAGTCTCTGAGACCAATTTCTTGAATCCAGTAAGAAAAAATAACGATGACCCATAAAAATTTCAACATAAAAGAGTAATCCAGACGTATGATACTTCAAGTGTGTATTGCGTGTGCAAAGCAATAGATTTTACCTCATAAAATTTCTGAAAGAGAAATGCCATGTAGAAAAAATGGATGCAGAAATTTGAGGGCACTTTCTATTTGTTTTCTGAGCTGAATTTTGCGGCGCGATTGCCTGTAATTTGGAAGAAGTGGAAATAGAAGGTAGCAAATCGACTATAGGAAATCTCAGGGGTCCTAGTGTAAATTCTTAAATGTTGGAGTTTGTTATTTGGTTCAATGCAATTATTTTTTCACATTTGGAGATGGGGAAAATTGCATCATCAGTCCCTAATTTTTTCAATTTTTACAAATTTTATCATAATCTTCATTTTGTATCAACAAAAGTCCTTAACATTTTATAAATATGCAGTTGGAGTCATTTTTATTTGGTTCAATGCAATTATTTTTTCACATTTGGAGATATGGAATATTGCAGTAGTCCCTAATCTTTTTAATTTTTACAGATTTTATTATAACCTTCATTTTATGTCAAGAAAGGTCCTTAACCTTTCATAAATAAACAGTGGAGTCCAAATGACATCCATTTGATCGTTGGAGACCAATAAAGTCAAAATCTAATTATTTTTTACCAAATTGTAAAGGGAAAAATGGTAATTTGCATTTTCTAATATCAAATAAATTTAAAAAATAAATAAAAAGCCCAAAAATTAAAATAAATTTATAAACCCACCCAAATTAAGAAACGTCTTCAAATTAAGGGGATGTGATAATGTATGTTTCTAGATTCTTGTGAATTGGGCAACGAGACAATTCGAACTGATCGTGGTTTGGCAACCCAGATGGCATTGGCGGTGTCGCCTTTCTCTTGTCGGCCATAACAAATCTCGACGTCAAAACTTTTCTTTCCTGTTTCTTTTCCATTTTCTTAATCGCCAACCGTATTTTTCTACTATTTTCTTGTGTAAATGGGATGACATTATTTTATTATTATACTAATGGAACTATATACTCATTGATTGGTCCGGATTAAAATCAAACAATCAATATCAACCACATCTTTCATGAGTCCACAACTTTTCAACCATACATTTCAAAAACTTCTATTAAAATCTACTAAAAATCGAATTTTAATCATCACCAAACACCCTCATAATTCCTTTTTAGAATACATATACAACAAGAAAAGTTGCAAAATCCGTGCCTATATTATAAACCAGCAAAATTTCTTTTCCTCTAGCATTAGTAAATCATGGATCTATAATAAGGAAAAAATCCATTTGAAAGAAGAAATTGGAGGCTCAGATTCGCCTTTTATCATCAGAAGAGAAAAATGACTACCCCGCCATGGCAGCAGAAATCAGTTTGATTTATGAGAAAGAAGAAGACGTTTTTTGGGTGGGTTGAGGAGTGGTGGGTGGGTTTATAAATTTATTTTAATTTGTGGGCTTTTTTATTTATTTTTTAAACTTATTTAATATTAGTAAAATACAAAGTATCATTTTGCCCTTTACAATTTGGTTGAAATTAATCAAATTTTGACTTTCTTGATCAACTAACGGTCAAATATATTCATTTGGACTGCAGTTGCATATTTATGAAAGGTAGGAACCTTCGCTGACACTAAATAAAGTTAGGATAAAATCTATGAAAATTGAAAAGGTTAGAGAATGCTACTGTAATTTTCCCTTTGGAGATACCTAATTTAGCAGTTAAATGTTGAGCTCTTGTATGGTATAGATTATTCATAACTCTTTTTTATTTTTATTGTTTTCAAACTCATTTTCAAAAATCTTGAACGTAATAAAATAATTCACTTTTTAAATATAAATTCTTAAAAAATATTGCTCTTCAAAAAATATACAAAAAAATTTACCAAACATAATGGTCTTTCGAAATGTTTCTACAATAGTGAAATAAATTATGCTTACCCAGCAATCAATTAATGTTGAAATTTAATAAAATCTTCATCAATAATATTACGGCAGTAATGAATAATTCAATTTTTTAGAGTGAAAAATAATTCAATACGTCAAAATTCTAAAACTCAACCTCAATCTTTGTGATTTAACAAGGATTGCAGTGTAGCGATCTAAACATAACAAAATGTAACATTGAATCGTACATTAATTTCAACAACTTTATATCAACCTCGTTAAAATTCAATTCCACTTTAAGTCCGTCGCAATTGATTGTTAGAAGAGTTTTCACTACCGATCGATTGGAAGTCGATTTGTCCCTTCTCGTGCCAAATAAAATCGTCAATCCAACACAATCGTAAAAAATAAATAAATAAATAAAATTGCAAACTGTTAACAAACTTCTGTCACAAATACCAACAGCATACACCGCGCAACAGCTTCCCGCCATACACACACAACAATGGCTTTTGTGCACCGACTGTATCTCCTCACAGCAACTTTTTCTCTCTTCTCCGCCGCTCTCTCCGCCGCCCACACGCCTCCGCAGGCCCTTCTTGATGCGGCGGAGACTCTTGCAAATTCCGGTTACATTGCCATGTCCCTTACTGTTCAACTCATTGCCCCTACTCTCCCACTCCCCTCCGCCGCCACCACCTCCACTGCTACCACCCTCACCATCTTCTCCCCACCCGACACCGCTTTCAAAACTTTCGGCCAGCCCTCCCTCGCCCACCTCCTCCTCCACTTCTCGCCTCTCTCGCTCTCCCCTACATTCCTCNCCACCACCTCCACTGCTACCACCCTCACCATCTTCTCCCCACCCGACACCGCTTTCAAAACTTTCGGCCAGCCCTCCCTCGCCCACCTCCTCCTCCACTTCTCGCCTCTCTCGCTCTCCCCTACATTCCTCCTCTCCCTCCCGTTTTCTTCGAAAATCCCCACTCTCTCCACCTCCCACCACCTTACAATCACCACTCCTCCTGACTCGAAGAACGTTGAAATCTCTATCAACAATGTGACGATTGCTATATCGCCCATTTTCGACGATGGGTCGGTATTAGTTTACGCCATTGACACCTTCTTTGGGTTGAATTTTAGTCTATCAAACACCTCGATAACTGGAAATATTAACCCAGATCGGGACTTGAAATGCCTCAAATTGGAGAAGCCCTCACGGTTTCAAGAGGCATCTGAGGCTTTGAAGTCTAGAGGTTACTCGATAATGGCCTCGTTTCTTGACTTACAGTTGATTGGATTTACCGGTGGGTTTCCAGAGAATTTGAAGTTAACTGTTTTTGCGCCTGTAGATGAGGAATTGGTGCAATTCTCTGGGGATTTTCTGGGGTATTCCTCGTTGTTCATGAGGCATTTGGTGCCTTGCAAAGTGGGTTGGAATGAACTTAATCAGATGGGCAATGGGACTGTACTGCCAAACAATGCCGAGGGATTCGGTTTAGAGATTACTAGAAATGAAGATGATGAAGCGTTAATGGTGAACGGAGTTGAAATCACATTCCCAGGCATGCATGACAGTGAGTGGCTGGCGATTCATGGGATCCGTGGATTGATTACAGAGCCTGAGACTACAGAGGAGGAAACTGAAATGGAGGAGTACTACGTGACAAAAGTCGAGGAGTCGATTGCTCCAGACGGCGGGGATTTTTAAAGTCCAATTCTCAAAAATAACATTAGTAATGAAAATCTGACATTGATTTTGAGTTTTTTAATATGTTGTTAATCTGATTTACTGTTTCTAATACTAGAGATTGGTACTGCTTTGTGTAATGAATATTCAACTGGCAGTTTGAATATATGTTAGCATACAGCAAAACGGAAAAGATTTTTTCATACTTGCATGTTTTCTATCATGATTTGCTTAATCAAACAGGTAGATTGAGCAATGAATTTGGTTTACATAAATAAGTGGATTTAAAAGTTAAAATGTCAAGCTGATTGCTGATTATTTGCATATAATTGTAACTGTCCTCTCTAGGCTTTGAGCTTCTGAATCAATTTGTTCAATAGAACTGAAAGGGCTGGTGATAGAGAGGAGGAACAGATATTGTTTGTAGTAAGTCGGAGAGTATAATAATGTTTAGGATGGAAAGGAAGCTAAAATATTGTCCATTGTACTATCTAGTCTTGCGTATAAAACATTCTTGTGTTAGACGGAATATTCACAGTTAGTGTTATGATTCTATCATTGAATGATGGAAATGTCTAAGCTCGTGGAATGCCTTCTGTAGTTCATTTGTGAGGCTAGCTGCATAATTGTACATTCACATTTTAGTATGAAATTGTTCAGTTTTAGAATTTAAAATAGATACTTTTGATTTTTACACTGAAGTAACTTCACCCTTCATAGTAACAACAAAGCCAAGAAAGGTGACATTTCTAGCAAAAAGAAAGGAAGTCCTCTCGTTGTGTTCGTGAACTAATTGAAATATATCACTTTCTGCCCATTAATATGCTGTTTGTTTTGTACTATGTATTAGAATTCGGATATAGATTGAATTTACCGGTTTCCCTTGTCCTGGATGGCTTGGGATTGTGTTTTTCCACTCAGGGGTTCAAGAATTAGTGATAGAATGGAAGAACAGTTATTGGTATTGCTTGTAGAAGTTGCACAATACAATATTAGATAATATTTAGGACGGAAAGGAAGCTAAAATCCTGTCCTTTGTACTTTCCAGCTTTAATTATCGAACATTCCCTCGTTAGACAGAATGTTCACAGCTAGTGTTATGAACTATTGTATAGAAATGCAAACTCGGAGTTTTTGAAGTCTATTTGTGATGCCATCTGCAAAGTTGTTCATTCAAATTCAGTATGGATTTAGGTTAGTTTTAGAATTTTATGTAGATGCTTTTGATTTTTACACGGATTAACACCACTGTTCATAGTAACAACAAAGCCAAGAAAAGTTGAGACATATCCCACGATTTACCTTCTTCACAATGCTCTGGGGAGGGCCCTCAAGGTTGGGGTTCAACCTTTTTTTTTTTAACAAAGCCAAGAAAGGCCACCTTTCGTACAATAAGAAATGAAGTTTTCTCTCCTTGTGTTATTAGTCACAAGATTCTTAGTCTATACTTAGGCCTCAATTAATTGTAATTAAATAAAATGTATGTTTAAAATAA
>CAIGRP010006045.1:0-16652 GCA_903798385.1 Fraxinus cuspidata
GTGTGACATCTTAGGATGAAACATATATTTCTTTTATTTCATTGAGTGTCGTACACTCTTTGTCATGAGTTTAACCTCTTATGGCACGAATTCATTCAAAATTTTTTAAATTTCAGTCCATCCTAAATTATTTTCTGGCTCCGCCTCTGTTGCCTAGACACGTCTTTTTGTTTATAGGCTCGCAGGTTATGTGTTACAAGTTTATTCTAGGAGAGTTGTAATGAGAAATATTTATGTTCCATTCATGGTCTACCTCCATTTCGAGTCTAAATAACGAATGTTATATATTTTAACCCAAAAGCTTATTAGCTTGAGCGCCTAAATGCATTCTTGTGCTGCACTTTGGGATATTCACATTCATGAAGTTCCAACTCTCACGATTATGCCTTCGTTGTTGGTCCCGACTAGCCCGTATGCTTGCCATGCTTTCGCTCAACTTTGGTTCCATTCAATGCATTCTTAATGACAATTGATCACTCTTATCTCGTACAAATCAAGGTAAATAAACTCTCGCTCTAATTTAATGAGAGATAAACTTGTGCTATAGTGGAAAATGTAGAGTATCGTAATAACCCTAAAATTCATTTCTCATGATCAGTGTCCAAGCTAGGAATGGGCATGGTAACACGAACTCATCATAATTGAATCTTTTTTACAGAAATACGTTAAATAGTAATATTATGAGGAACTTACAAAGGAGTTTTGGTAGTTAAAAAGTCTAATCGATGGGGTATTGTTTTTGTGAAATGATGTTGAAACATCAAGGAAGGGGTGGGTGTGGGTGTGTTAGTTGGGAAACATCAGCCACTCATTGTCTCATTTCTTTACAAGTATTATCTCTAAAAAAACACTGTACTTTTTAAGAATGTTTAGTTGGAATGACAGTGTTTGAGAGATATTTTAACTCATTTTTTCCATAGCTGTTTAGTAATATGAAAACTAATTTTGCCTGTCGAGTGAGCACCGGCACTCTTTCTAAAATGGAGTATGGGCATCCGACATATATTGGACAATGTAGAAAGGTTCAATGAAGTCAAAGTCCACTACAAATTAAGCTCAACCCAATTTTTGAGACGTTGACTTTTTTTGAAGAAATGACATATATGGAACGCATCTTAGCATTCATAACCGTTCTTCATCCGTGGCCTGCTCGAGTTATCACACACACACACACACAAAAAAAAAAATCTATATTCAAGTATGGTTGTTACTTATTTAACTTTTTTAACATGTTAAATATATCTCGACCGTGATTGAAATTTATCAGTCAAAAAATAATGATCCATTCTTTTTTAAACATTTCAAGTTAAGTGAGTCAGTTTCGAAGAGCGTTACAGCTCGGTAAATGTCCCTTTCAATACTAATAGTATCAATTTCTCTACTACATGAAAATTGTAAGCCCAAACAACCCAAAGGTTTAGCCTCTGTTTGGTTAATGAGAGTTAAAATCAGATTTTTAGTAAATTTTGATAAAAGTTGATGAACCATGTGATTGAAAAATTATGGATCCAATGAAATATATGGTTAAGATCAATTATTGACTTTTGACTTAGATTAAAATTTAGGTTTACGACATCAAACTTGTAAGTTAACTTTCTGATGGGCTAGGATTTCTCTGGATGTTGGTGTTTAAACTTGTTATTGAGTGGGTTCTCAAGGCTTAGTTCAGATGGGCCAAGCCAATGGCCCTTAAAATAGTATTGCACTTTTCGTGGTGTAACAAAACTAAGCTCCATTTGGAAATCTCATTTAACAAGAGATTTTTAGATAAGAAACTAAACTCAACAATATATTTAGTGAATTTGCCCAATGATTAAGCACTAAACTAATTGAAATAGGGTAAATAACATTGTAAGTTCATTTAAATTTCCATTCTTTAATTGATCTTAAACTTGTTATATCAATCTATGTAATTCTTTGCAAAAAAATCAAGGTTACGGGGTAACATACCATGATGAGAGCTTAACGAGAATATCATCTATAATCTATTTTAAAATAAATTAAAAGTGACTTATCTCAAAATATTTATGTACATAATATATATATAGGAAGAACAGTATTCTCTTGTCGAGTTAGAAGTAATTATGAATTTGAATTTAACTCTTTCTTAGATGAGTGTGGGTCCCTACGTGAATTGGGATTTTGTCTTGACAATATGCCATTTTCTGGGTTTGGTAAATAAATAATACAAGTATAAATAATCATCAATTGGATTATAAAATTAAATGAAAATGAAAACGCCCCAATAAAAATCCGATGATGATCATCTATATACCGACGAGACAATTCTATAAATAATTTTAAATTATCATAGATAATATTTTTAAAACTTCAATCTCACAAATTGTGCAAGATTAATTGTAAAAACAGAGTTTGGAATTTCCTCTTTCCTTTAGTGGTTAGAATAATTGTTGAGTGAGCATCTCTAACAAAAACTTCACATTTAGACGAAATTCTAAGTAATGTTTATCTTTTGTATCACGTCAACTTGAAAATATAATTTTTTTTTTCAAATTTTGTCTATTTTTATATGGTAATTTACTAATTTTTTAAGCAATTCATATTAACATCGAAGATACTCTCAGTATTATACTTACGTTTAAAAACAAATTTCCAACAAACTTTTGGCAAAGAAGCCTATACTCTATTTGTTCTCTTAAACAAGAAAATGAAAATATTAATTAGCTAACCTTTTTTTTTACGATAATCAGCATTTGAAACATCATATATTGATTGACCAATCAAAGAAAACTTCAACAACTTTAAAAAAAAAAAAAAGAATAGACCGATTCTTTAAAACCCCTCTTACGGCACGTGAATTGAGAAACTCTTGTCACCTACACCTCCGACCAATTATGGAAAAAACAATGTGATATAGATTTGGGAATTGGTCAGCTGTTGACTGCACAGACGAGGGACAAACCCATATATAAGCTCCCATGATAGTTGGGAGATGTGTTCGAATCTTTTCACACAAGTCAACTTTTGGGCCACAAAAACTATTCATGTCAATGCCATTTTCATTGTCTTGTAGCTGTAAATATACAGTGAGACCTTCGATTTTTTTTTTAATAGATAATTAGCACTTTCGATTACTTTTACTCTCTTAATTACACAAAAAGCTATGTATGCAATTGTGTTATGTTGTAAAGTGACATAACATACACACAATGAGGTGCACTGGGGTTACGTGGTAAGATAGATCATGACTCACAATAGCAAAATGAACGTACTTTATTTTTTGTTGCGCCCCTCTCTTATTCTAGTCTGGTTGAGTTGACATCCATCTCTCTATCTTTTCCCCGTGTGCTAATCTAGTGGTTGTTCCTCATCTTCGATCAAAACTACCAATTTTAAATCATAAAAAAGAAAGGTGCTTTAGTAATGCGCAAAAGAATAACATTATGGAGGCATTCGAGTACGAAAAAGAATAAGCCCTTCAAAAGCATTAGAAAGGCTAACTAACATCATCAGGACTTTGAATACACATTTTTTTTTCATAATATCCTAGTTTATATATATATATATATATATATATATATATATATATATATATATAGAAAGCTTTATTTTTTACCTCAGAAAAAAAATGGGTGTCAATATGAAAAAAATGGGTTTCAATATGATGCTGAAAATTTGGAGCGTAACTTGTTCGACTAAAAATTGATTTATGAGAATATTTTGACTGTAATTCACTTCTTTGGCTTATTTTCTCATCCAATTGACTCCTAGCACTCTCGAATATTCATCGTGAGATCCAATACAATATTTTAGTATTTGCACTTTAGTTCTTGAACTTCGAATTTCTTGTAGTTGAGTCCTATTCCCATCATTTTTTTCAATTCCATCATTTTCATCGATTATTACCTAGCAACCAAAATATCCATGGAATCAAAACAACAATTCATCAAAATATCCAATAAATACTCTAGTACAAAATATACTTATCAACTATCACGGTAGTATTTCAATTCTAAGACAAAGTTTCAATAATTTTAATTTCATGTAATGGAAAACAACATAAAATATCATATACATTATGTTAATTAATTAAGAAAAATTAACCATAATATCAAGCAAAATTAGAATATTAGAACATTTTCAATACATTCTATTGATTGCAATTTGCATCGTGACATTTAGCAGCAGGACTTGAAATCTATAGATATTGATATCTAACAAATTGACGGTCAAACTCAAAGTTGATCTACAATGAATTTTATTTACAATCCAATAGTTCTGATTATATGGTTTTTATTAACATTAAAATAAAAATAAATAGCGTAAAGATGAAGAGAGAAAATTGAGTACTCTAAAAAAAAAATTTAATTCTTTCTCTTGGAAATTTCTCTTTCCTTTGATTGCTAAAATAAGCTGAGTCGACATTCTAACAAAACATGTACGACTAGATAGAGCTCTAGAAAATGTCTCCTATCACGTAAGCTTGACAATGCATTGGAGATGATTTTTTTTCCTAACATTGTCTATTTTTTATTCTCATGTCAACTTTTTTAAGTAATTCACGTTAACATTGAAGATACTCTTATTATTAATCCAACAAACTTTTGGCAAAGATGCCTATACCCTATTTGTTCTGACAAGACAAGGAAAATATTTTAAGCCATGTTTGGTATCCATTAAAATTCTCATTCTCATTCTTCTACTTATTTTCAACCACACATTCTTCAATAAAATAATATTTTCCATCACATCAATAATTTTTCCTTATTTTTCAACCACACATTCTCCATCAATTTACTATTTCAAAATACATTCTTACAAAATAATGTGTATCAAACACACATTAATTAGCAATCTATCCTTTTTCCACGGATAATCAGCAGTTGAAACATCATATATTGATCGACCAATCAAAGAAAACTTCAACAATTAAAAAAAAAAGACCGATTCTTTAAAACTCTCTTTCACGTCATTAATTGAAAAACTCTAGTCACCTACACCTCCGACCAATTATAAAAAACAATGTGACATAGATTTGGGATTTGGTCAGCAGTTGAGTGCACATACGAGGGACAAACCTATGTATAACCTCCCATCAAAGTTGGAGATGTCTTCGAATCTTTTCACACAAATCAACTTTTGGGCCACATAAACTATTCATGCCAATGCCATTTCCATTGTCTTGTAGCTGTAAATATACAGTGAGACCTTCGAATTTTAGATAATTAGCACTTTCGATTTACTTTCTCTCTTAATTACACATAAGATATATATGCAATTGTGTTATATTCTAAAGTGACATAACACTACTAGACTCAATGAGGTCCACTAAGATTATGTGGTAAGATAAACCATGACTTACAATAGCAAAATGATTAAGTTGGAGTTTGGACAATAAATCTTAACTAGTTCTAAACATCATACTTTATTTTTGTTTTGCCCCTGTCTTATTCTAATCTAGTTGGGTAAACATACATCTCTCTATCTTTTCACCGTGTCTTGATTTAGTTGTCATTCCTCGTCTTCGATTACAAACTATCAATTTCAAAGCATAGAAAAGAAAGTTGCTTTAGCAATTGCGATAAAGAATCACGTTATGGAGGCATCCTAGTACGAAGAAGAATAAGCCGTTCAAAACCATCAGAAAGGTTACTGAACATCATTTCGACTTAGAATACACCTTTTATCATAATATCCTGGTTTTCTATAGAAAGCTTTATTTTTTACCCTTTTTCCCTCCACATTGCTTGTTACCGACCAAGCTGAAACTTCCTTAACCAAAGATATGAATTCGAAAAAGATGTCATTTGTGCATAGATATACAATTGTCTTCAAGAATTTCTGATCTTAGTAGGACTCACCATCGAAGTCAAATAACCTCATAAATCTCTATCCCCTAGCTTCTTGGGAGAACACTCGGGAAATAATTTTCTTTTCTTCAAGGCTTTTGGTCTTTTAGGTGAAAGGTGATTCGGCCCTTTTATTTTCAAAGTTAGCCCCGTTTGGTACAACTTAAAAAATTGATTAAAATCTAAATAAAATTCAATAGTTAATTCTGACCTTGCATTTCATGGGATCTACAAATTTTCAATAACACGTTCCATTAACTTTTATTAAAATTTACTAAAAAATTGACTTTTATCTAAACCGAGAGTTACTTTCTTCCTCAGCTAAGAGATCTCAAACAACTTCAAACAAAACCTACTACATTCAAAGTATGTTAGGTGCACGCTGTTAAACTATATGTATAAAATCATGAATATAATTAATACAAGGCATGGAATAACTTGATCAAGTCTCTGTCTAAATAATAATCTCTCGTGACCATGCATGCTAGCTGTCTGCATAAATTTGCAAGTGGGTACATCAAGCAATTGAGGGACATAATCCATCAACGCTAGACGTGGGCCATATGGCCCACCTCTACATTAACTTTTATCTATAAGTGCCTTGAATTGTAAAGATGTTAGGGTTAAGAAAGGGCCATGGTTTGGATCAATGTCACTTTTGATCTTGAATTTGTTGTTTTTCTCATCCAAGTATTCGACCATTTTTCATATATGTCCACTAGGGTGTGGTCATTTTGCAGCTAATTTTATATGGTTCATTAGTCCCTTTCTTAGTAAGTGGTAGTAGTTTACAAAATAATAATGTGAGCTATGCACTTAGTCGGATCATAATTATTCAAGACAATATTATTCTTCACCATTATGCATGTCAATAACAACAGTGTTGTTTAACAAAACATATTAGAAGGATGAAATATGATTACTAGAAATGTTAGATATGCACTTGGTCGGATTATAATCATTCGATACAGTATAAGTCTCCACTTTTATTATACGTGCTGAAAACAACAGTGTGATTTAACAAAAAATGTTGAAAGCAATATGATTACAGATAATGTTAGTTGTGCGCTTGGTCGGATCATAATCATTCGCTACAATATTAGTCTCAAATTGTATTATACGTGTCAATAACAATAGTGCGTGTTGAAGGATGAAATATGACTACAAATAATCTCATCATATTCATTGAATCTTTCATTTTCAATAAAATTAGGATATTATTTGATTTTTTTTTTTTAAAAAAAATTCTTTCTTGAATAGGTTCTCTTTATTTGAACTTCAAAAAGATATGACAAGTGTTGATTAGAAACAAGTTGTATATGAAAACAAAATTGTTTAGGGAGTTCCTATTTACAGACACAGTGTTTATAAATATATCCATTCTTATAAAGAAAATTTTATTATATTTTTAAGGGAAAATTACAGTAGCAATCCCTGACATTTTCAATTTTTTGCAGATTTTACCTTAATCTTCATATTTTACTAGCGAAAGTCCCTAACATTTCATAAAGATGCAGCTGGGATCCATCTAGACGAAAACCATCGAAAACACCGTCGGTTGATTTGAAAATTTAAAAAAATGAAGTATTTTGACAATTTTAAGGTGGCAATTTTTTCAATCATATATTAATCGTTAAAATAATTAAAACTCAAAACGATTAAAAAAAAAAAAACCTCACCCATCACCCACCACAAATACTTCATCTTCTTCAACACCCTCATCCCCACCCCCAACACCCATCTGCAATGTTGAAGTTACTTTCATGGCGTCACTCTATCATCCGACCTCTGCTCACAAATCCCAATTTTACTCATTTTCCCTCTTCGTTTATCTCTCATTTCATCAGGGTCCAAATGAAAAATTATCTTTATTACCCCCAATTTCCCTCGACAAATCTCAAAAAACCAAAATAATTGACATTAGATTAGCTGATTTCTTCAATAGAGATTTAATCTAATGAGTTGGGTTGGATTTGGTTTTGGCGACGACGGGTGGTTGCGTGGAAGAAGGAGGAGATTGTTAGATTTGGTTTTGGTATAATGGGGTGGGGTGGGGTGGGGGTGGGGTGACTGTTCATGTTCCTTTTGTTTTATTCTTTGTTTTAATTATGTTGAGGAAAATGTACAGTACTTTGAATAATGAATGAGAGAAAATATTGTATGGTCAAGATTGTCCCTCCTTAAAATGATCAAAATACCTTATTTTTTAATTTTTCAAGTCAACTGACTGTGTTTTGGACAGTTTCCATCCGATGAACCCCAGCTGCATATTTATAAAAAGTTAGGGACATTCGCTAGCACAAAATGAAGGTTATGATAAAATTTGCCAAAATTGAAAAGGTTAGAGACAGTTACTGCAACCTTACCTATTTTTAATTTTATGTAAATTTATTTAAATAGACATATATAAAATTAAGTAAAAGTATATCACTCTAAATTCATTCACTAATAATTATTTTCAATAAATTCTTTTGAAGAAAATTGTTGGAGTTTTCTATTTTTTCTTTGCAACTCCACCGTCAGTAGTGATCTCTTTTTATATGAAACGATGCACTTAATATAAATCAGAACAAAGATTGTCGGAAGAACTTGTAATGGTGTAGCAGATTTGCATGAAGTGATGGTTCATGGTTGTATACATCAACAATAAGATACAATATTGACCCCAATTAAAAAAAAAAAAAAAAAGGTCGAGCGATAAGCAAAATCCATCTTATGTGAAGTAATTTACAGCATACTTTAACATGAATTTTAGGTTATGATACTTACTTGAAATGATGAATTTCAAAATCTTTTGAATGGTTGAATCATTTTGTTTTCCTAAACTCCAAATCTACAATTTTCTTACACTCCAATGGTCTCAATCCTGATCACAATGGAAGGGGATTATTAGCCACAACCTAAGTGCCATTTTTTTGTGAGTTTTCATGACAAAATAGTGATTTTAGGTGCCTTTCAATTTTGATGATATTTTCCATACAACTTTTCACCATTTTCTACCATATTTTTTCTCTCATCTTCTAAGTGCAAGATAAAATTATGGGAGTTATGTAAAAACTTGAAAGTTGGTGGGAGTTGAGAGAAGTTATAAGTTTGAATTCTATTCAAACCATTCCCTCCAATTTTCTTTAATAACTTGTGGGTCGGATCACCCCACATGGACGACCATTACCCTTATTTTCTAACATCTTTCACTCGCACACGAAAGGCTTGATCTGAATCACAAGGAACAATGAATGTCACACATTAGATCTTTTTCAAGATCTATCTCACAAAAATTCATATGACAAATAGATCGCGCGACCAGTGAATATATTAGAGTTCACGGTATTATAAACATATTAGGGATATATAGTAGCTCTACTAGAGGAACATTATATCTTGCTATACCCCAGACTTATTTTCCAATATTAATTCAAGTATTTTCGATCCCTCAAGTATTTATGGAACATACCTGAACCCCACATCTTATCATTGTATTCACAATTGTGTCATATACCCTAAATGGTTAAACACAATTGTCCAACTGATGAATACAAATATAAATGTTGGTCAAAATAGTTTTCATTTCCTACTTAAATCCTTCAACTTTAAATCAACTGCTTTCCTAGACATATCACATCAAATCGAATCAATCATATGTTAAATCAATCATAGTTATTGGTAACATGCTAAAGTAGCAACACCAAAATAAAATCTCAAGAAACAATCAAAGGTCATAAGGGTATATATGAGGTTATATAGCCCTCAAGGTCTCACACAGTTAGGAAGTAGNATAAAATCTCAAGAAACAATCAAAGGTCATAAGGGTATATATGAGGTTATATAGCCCTCAAGGTCTCACACAGTTAGGAAGTAGGGATCCATTCACTCATTTACCTAATAGGTCGTAAAAGCACGCGTGGTATAAAATAAGCGCTACGATTTTTCTCCCATTCTTATGACGTGTGGCATATCTTTCATAAACAAATAACACCGTACATATCATAGTTCAGGTATTCCCCTATTCCTAACTTGAGTTCTCCTTATGTTCATTCATCTATGTAATCTCAAATCAAAAACTCGATCTATGTATTAAACATGTTTAATGGATTAGAAAAATCCATGAGATTGCTTGTCTATCTCATCTTGATATCTCATCAAGGCGACTAGGTCATGTACACAATATGATCATTATGTCTCATCTCAGCACACTCCAAAATGTTTGAGGCGATTGCTCGTGTAAGTGAGCCAATCTCAACATGTTTGACATATTTTATGTGTGCATGCAAAATATTAAGTCATAACCCAACAATAGATTACACATGAACTCAAAATTGTTCATCTATAGGCACATAAAACTCAATCAAGAGTTTTCTGATACACTAAGTATCAGATTCTATGTAATTTTAGAGATTTGACATTACCGACACTTACATCTCTAAACATCTTTATAGCATGATGATTACAGACCATCATTATTTATGTAGATATATTGCAAAGACATTTTCTTTGCTAATGTCTCTCACATAAATATTATCGAGTATTTGGTTCTATCATAACATTTGAGATCCTCAACACATGAGATAATTGCATAATATCATGAATCTCATTTTCACAACTAGTATCATTAGATGCCAAATACATCTATACTAAACAATTTCTTCAACTGTCAAGATATATACAACAAGATATATTTCTTACTACTCTATATAGCAAGATTGCATAAGTCTAATAATTATTTGTACTCGACTAGCTCTCATCTTTAGTCGATATTTGTATATCTATTCCAATCACAAGTTATTCCTTCGATAACAAATAGAATAATTGACAACAGCATTCTTCAGGTATCACAATACATTTTCTAAGGACAACATCGATACCTACTGATTAGATCCATGTCATGACAAAAAGGCAAGTATGCTACATAACATACTTCTAATTCTTAATCGCACTAGATATGGTTCTCTGAATATTTCTTCGTGCACTTATAGAGTCCTTGAACATATATTAAGACTCATATGGTCACCTTTCGACATAGGAGTATCAACAGGGTAGCAGTTTCACATTTAAAAATATTATAGAATTTTTTCGGTATACAGCTCTTTTGACAGGGAAACAAGACTATAATAATTTCTTTTAACACAAAATATAAAATTTACTAAACCCATATCCTTCATCTCAAAAATTAAGAACAACAATTTTAAAATGGTCTCAATACACTCATTCTCATATTTAGCCAATATAGTGTCATCAGCATCAAAATTAGAATTACAACCTACAATTAGACTTTTACATAAATACAATAAATTCATCCACATGATGAAATTTTATACGAGATTTAAACCGTGTTAAAACTCAAGTACCAGTGTCATGATGGTTGTATTAGGCTATAAGTATAATTAAAAAGTTACCACAACACTATAGAAGCCTTTAATCATGAACTTACAAATCGATTTATGTAGATCTATTCAATCAATTCTCAATTGAAAATGAAAATACAGTCTATAAATCTATTTAGCGTAATCTAAACAAACACACTATCATAGTAGTATCAGTGAATAGAAGTGAATCTTACTGCTAAGAAAAATGTTTATCAAACTCAATATACTCATATTAGGTCTAACCTTCTCTAAAAAAATGAGATTTATTTATCATAAACTCATTAGTCTTCCATTTAATTTTTAAGAACCTGAATGCTCACAATAAATATAACATCCAATTAGAACTTCCACTACTTCTCAAATTAGGTTAGAATTCTATACTCCATATATGCTTCAATCATTTTCCTCAAATTTCTCAACTGATTTTCAGAAGTAATAATCATTGAAATTAAATAGTTTTTAACTTCCACTCGAAACCAAGAATAATTGAAATTAGATAGCTCTCATTCGGATAGATAGCTTACATTAGTAAAAATTTTACTTGTACTTGAATCAGAAGTTTGAACCAACTCTTATGTATTCAAAATTGATTCATCAATACACATAATATAAATTTCAATAATATTCTCCAAAATTTTCTCCCTTATTAAAAAAAATGTCAAATGTCACATCTTGTGACCAAATATTCATCCAAAATCTCACTTAAGTACCTTTTTGGTCTGTTATGTGTATCTCCGAAATTCATCTCGTTCTTAATAGACTCGTATTCTCAAACTCATTATCAAGAATTTACATAATCGATTATGAGTCTAAGGCAACCCATATTTAATTATCTACGTGTCCAAAGTTTATATATTCTGAAGATACTAACATTGAGAAAATTCCATTAAGTGACACATTGCAGTTAACCAATAATCTTCCTAAAAGAAAATACATAAACCAGACTGCATTATCTCAAGTCTCATTACATTCAGTAATATTATGTTCTTTCTTCCCAACAAGCTATATAATTATTGGTGATCAAGAAATAATCAATCCAATAAAAATTTCTCTTGTACTACCTAGATCATAGATCTCTCATGATAGACATTCACGCTCTCAAACAATTCTTAAAGTCTCATCACATCCAATAATATTCTCAACTTACGAAAATTAGAAGCACAACTAAAATGCGTGAATCCATCTATAAATGTAATGAAAATATGAAATTTCATATCTACTCTCAAGAAATTCGAATAGATTTACTCAATTGAAATTTACCTCTTACAACTTTGAATGATTTCTTAACTCAAAATCTCAAACCATTACACAAATATCCAGAAACATAATTAAACATCACCACTGTAAGTATGAACATAACTACCACGTATAATTCAATTAATAGACCAATTTTAGAAGAACAAAAAGCTGAAATCAAGTTTAGTGGAGCATTTGATACTATCTTAATATCAAATAGAATGCCAGTTTCTCTATTTTACAACACTGAGTTGCAGTATTAGTCATATAAACCTCCACTCCATTTTCATTATTTGTATATATATGTGTGTGTGTGTGTGTCTAGTCAAAGACTCGACAAATAACTAAAGACACTTCTTGATCTCATATAAAGTGGATTTCTAACTCTTGAATTCATTATCCACACAAGATAAGGTCAAATATGTAACGTGTTGATACGTAAACAACAATAAGATAAACATATTCAAGTGTTATATCCTTTAGCCTAACTACTTTCAAGCTAAGGGATTCAAACTGTGTGGTTGAAACACTTGAACCTTTATCATATTAGTCCTCTACCAAAACCACTTTCAAATATTTTTATCTGATACGTACTTCTTGGTCCATTTTCCAGTCTCCATATTATCCGCATTTGTTTTAGTTCATTTAAAGCTTAAGAACCGAAATCTTTTGCAAACTAGAACATTGCTACACAAGTGTGTCCTCGAGATTTAGCAACATCAAGTCACACGTCTTCTAACTCACACGGTGGGTAGTGTCAGTAGAGGAAATTGACACTTCAATTAATAATTCACATTGACCTTCAAAGTTCCCATCCATTGAAATAAGACTAGTTTGAATTTACTTCTCAACAAAAAAAATTGTATGTTAACCATCTCAACTCAGTCACATTTGAGAAAAAAATCATCTATAACAGAACTTAATAATTCAAATGCTCAAGTACTAGAATCTACTTTTTCCGTATTTGACAAAGTTCTTGATCTTTATTCTCTAGCGTAGTCTGGCCCACATCTAGTCTTCAATTACATGGTTGATGCTATCTAAAACATCATGTTCTTATAACTGAAAAACTTATTATGTCAAATGTTATTGCATTTAGCTTGTCACATTTATTAAAGTCAACAACTATAGATTTTGATGCCATGATCTATCAGATTTTAAAACATTTTATTCTCAATCAATACCCATTCATGCACATATATCATTTTGCATTAAGGCAAATTAATGTATACGATAGTTTAACGTTGGCACAGAGTCCGCAATCATATTATTTTTCTATCATAGACTTAATTTCATAACGTAAAAATCAATTAGTTATAAGTAAGAATTACATTAATTCTTCTAACTTGAGAACTCCCACTTGGTGAATCAAATAGTTTTAGGTAAGATTTTTTCTAAATCTTCCAATCATCGAACTATCATTCAATTGACAATCAATAGGTCTAAGTAAAAATCTCACTATTTTACTTATTTTAGCATTCATAACAATTCACGAAAAATAAGATAATTTCATAATGTGCAAAAGTATAAACATGTACATTTATCCAATTATGACATATACCCTGATAACGCAAAATAATTCTTCAAGAAAATAATTATACAGACTCTCAACATCACTTAATATATGTTGCAACACAATCTCGATAAATGGGAAGTGACTTCAGAATTTTCATATTCTACTTATCATAAAAAAATTGTCTCAAAAATATTTACGTGTCCTATTAGGTCATGCTCTAAATCTATTTATTAATATTAATAAGCACATAACTTTTCAATAAGTTCAATAACATTTGTTTTTCATGCTTTCCCTCTAAGGATGCTATAAGTGCGCATATATCCAGTAATATTTGATCAAACACAAAAATTGAAAACAAATTATAATGGATCACATAACTTAATCAAAGACCCACAAAACTCATGAATATATATTAAAACGTAGTATTTTGAATACTTTTAGAGTATTTTTCATTTTTTTTAAAAAAATGAGAGCACTTCAAAAAATAGCTCCCACTAGCCAATATCATCTAATGAATATTCTTGATGTAAAAAAAATTCAATATGCAATAATTTAACTATCCAAAAATTAATTTACTTATACTAAAAAATCAAGAATAGTTCATGGCCAAAATTAATGATCTTTATATCGTTAGAAGGCTCTCGAGAAGATATACCCAACCAAACTAAATGAAATGTATGAAACATAGTGTAGAAAAAGTTATCATGTGATGAAGTATCCAATTTTACTAATCTTCATGTAAAAAAATTCAGATTTACATCCAAACTTCAAAACCTCGTAACTTCTTTGTTTTAATTCCAAAATTTAGGTTCTTTATATGGTTAAAAAGTTTATTAAAATGCCTTTCTAAAAATACTAATTTTACTGTATAAATATTAATGTATAAAAATTAGTAAATTATCAAAACATGTTATTAAAGACCGCATAAGATTTCAAAACTTTACATATAAAATTCATAACTTAATTGTCTCATGTAATGGCATATTTAAGCATATACTACAGTAAGGAATTCAACCTTATGGCTCTAATACCAATGAAGTAATTTACAGCAAACTTTAACATGAATTTTGGGTTAAAAAATTTACTTGAAATGATGAATTTCAAGATCTTTTGAATGATTGAATTACCTTGCTTTCCTAAACTACAAGTCTGCAATTTTCTTACACTACAATGGTCATAATCTCGTTCACAATGGAAGTAAATTATTAACCACAACCTAAGTGCTAATTTTTGTGATTTTTCATGCCAAAATAATGGTTCTATGTGCCTTTCAATTTTGATGATATTTTTCTATACGAATTTTCACCATTTTTCTACCATCTTTTTTTTTTTTTTTTATCTCCTCTTCTAAGTGCAAGATAAAGTAATGGGAATTATGTAAAAACTTAAAAATTGGTGGGAGTTGAGAGAATTTATAAGTTTGAATCAGGGTCGGATCTAAGGAGAGGTCCAAGAGGCCTCTGCCTCAGGGCCAAATTTTTTAGGGGCCCCTTTTTTGTCCTTTTTTTATTAGCCTAAAACTTCACTTGAATCACTTCCCTCCACTGTTACAACACCTATTCCAGACGAAAGAAGCTATAGTTGTGTTGCCTATGAAATTGGAAGGTCCAACCGTGAGAGAGAAAATTGTAACTCAACCTCCGTCCTCCAAGCTCTAGCAAAATACACACAGAGAGAAAATCGTGAGGCCTTGAGGCATGAGTTCATGATTATTGAGTAAGTATTTAATGTATTTTGTTTACACACAGACACAATCAGGAGACTCACGACACACAACATGTTCCCTGTTGCTTAATATTTTATTGTGATTGAGTATGGATGATTAAAGATTGGGTTTAGAGAGTTCACGGTTGGACTTAATTTAGTGTTCTTTCTCTTTGAAGTTTGAACTGGAATTTTATAAATCTGCATATATTAGTTATGGGATTTTTATAAATTGAAGCTGTGATTGAATATGTATTATTACTCATCTGGATTTGGCTTAATTAAGTGTGAATTTGAACTGGATTTTTGTAAATCTACATTTTCTCATGTTACGTTCAGTTTTGGTAATGCCATCTCTAATGGGATTTTCTAAATTGAATACGTATAGTTTCTGGGTTTGGTTTAATTAGGTGTGCAATTCTAAGTTACCTTATACAGAATTGTGATTGCAAATAAGAATTTCCTAATTATGTCAAGATCTTCAGCTGAAAAGAAGAAGTCATTTTTTGTGTAATACTTGATATATTAGGCCTTATGTATGGAAACTGGAATTAGGTGTGCAATTCTAACTTACCTTATACAGAATTGTGATTGCAAATAAGAATTTCCTAATTATGTCAAGATCTTGAGCTGAAAAGAAGAAAGCATTTTTGTGTAATACTTGATATACTAGGCCTTATGTATGGAAACTGGAAAGTAATTAAACTTTGCTTTTTTCACCTTTCAATATGTTAGTTGTTGAGTGATTTAAGTCAAATATCATGACTCCTAAATATGAATCTAGAGCTAAAAAAAAAAGAGAAAGAGCAGAGGCATTAATTCGAAGTCAGACTGAATATATGAATAAGTATTTTAATAACAAGAAAAGAAAAGAGAATGATGGCTTTAGGAACAACAGAATCAGAATGATAATGATAATGATAATGTTGGTGGATAGAAAGAGAATGAGGAAATGGTTGAACCTGCCAATGTGGATGAATTAAAGCAAGATGATTAAAATAATGTTCAACGTGAAGATTTAAA
>CAIGRP010006050.1:0-36191 GCA_903798385.1 Fraxinus cuspidata
CATATTTTGATAGTAAAATAAGTGTAAAAACGCACTTATCAATCTCCCCTAAACTTTAACTATTGTTTGTCCTCAAACAATATTATAGCTTAACTCTACATAAAACATGGTTTGACAACCTTCCGTGTTTCATAATTGAAATTCAGTACTCAAACAAATGAACAATTTCAACAATGCAAAAATTAAATCAATCCCTACCTGTTACATTCATAAACTGACGTGTGGGTGTGAAAACTCATGTCAACATATTAAAATCATGATTGGCTCAACACCTGACCCATATTACTCAAATATTTGTTTACTTCGCTCGTGAGATACATACCCCCAAACTTATATTTTTCACTTAATTTTCCTGGGGTGCATTCTAAGTTGAACTTTCAATTCTATTCATTACCCTCTCTTAGTTTGGATAGATCTCACTATTACAAGCTTACATTTCAACAAGTTGAGATTATCTTATAGTTTATGCTTCAACCCTAAGACTAAATTAAGTTACTTACTTCTCATCAAATGTGTGGTTTTATCAACCAATTGTCTGAGACTTAATAATGCATTTGTTTATTTTTCTTTTCATTATTCATATTTTTTTTTCAAACATCTTTTCATTTGCTTTCTATATAACCTATTTAATGAGTTTTAGACCGATAACTCCCAAGTCAAATGATCATAAGGAATCACGTTCTAAACCATCCTTACAGGTTTAATCACCATGTTATATAAGCTCGAAAATATGCTTTTTATCAGTCAAATATTAGTGCAATGCCCATTTTCTTTCAGACATTCAGTTTCTAAAACTAACCCCTCACTTAAAACTTTCACCTCATCTTCGCTTCATTGGTTTTTTAGACAATCCACACAAGATTTTCATGCACAGAATCCCTACTCACCTCAATGTTCCTTTGTAACAGGTCAAACATCTCCAAACTACTCTATATTTGGATTATGTATCAGTTCTATAGGGTTGTTCGGTTTCACTTACTATGTTCAACTATTTTCTAAACATTGAACCACATCACTAACTCAATATATCAAACATGAGTGACAGAGAATGTCAAGTTTCACACAAACAGTCTTTGACTAATCTAACACTGTACTATGCCAATACATATTCCAATAATCACATCATAGCCGGCACAATTTTCAAACTCACACGAGCACACAAAACTAAAGCTGTAATTTAATGCTAGAAAACAAATAAAAAAACTGAAAATAAATAAATAAAAACTACAAAATCTTTTTTTTTAATGCACAGTCACACACAAAAAAAACAAACAAATGCAGACAAAATGATGAACACATATGCAGACAAAATGATGAACACATGAACACCCACTCCCAAATATATTTGGAACATAGTCCTCAATGTTTAGATAATCACAAATAGCAAAACTGAAAATCACGTAAAAAAAGCACAAATGTACAATAAGGTAAAGAAAATTGGGTTCAAAGTACTCTCCCCTAATCAGTATGAAGGTATGGGATGGAAACCAGTCTCATAGACTAGCTGCAATTTTTTTATATATACCACCGCATGTACCTGTTGCCCATATACGATCTTAAGACGTTATCCATTCACTTTAAATACCCTACCATCATTAGGATCCTCAATTTCAACGGCCCCATTTTCAAAACCACATTGTACCACAAATGGGTCAATCCACGTAGAATGGAGTTTACCTAGGTGCTTGTGGAGTCTAGAATAGTACAAGTACACCTTTTGATTTTGTTCAAAAGTTTTTTCTCAAAATGTTTTTATCATAAAAAGCTTTCATTTTTACCTTATAAATTCTAGAACTCTCATAAGTGTCATTCCTCAATTCTTCTAACACATTCAGTTGAAATTTTCTAAACTTACCACCCTTGTCTAGATCAAAACTAATATGTTTATTTGCCCAATAAGTTCGGTGTTCAAGCTTTATAGGTAAATAACAAGGCAAAGGTTTTTACTCTGCTATACCACTGTAACCTATGGAAGTCTTAAAAGTCGTGCAGTAAGCTCAAAGTGCATCGTTCAGTCTTAAAGACCAATCTTTACGATTAGGGTTCACCGTTTTCTCCAAGATTTGTTTAATTTCCCTATTAGCCAGTTCTACCTGTCCACTAGTTTGGGGATGATAAGCACTAGAAATTTTATGCATGACCTCATACTTTTTCATGAGTGCTTCGAATGAACGATTGCAAAAGCGTGTGCCTCTATCACTAATACTAATAGGTAGTGTGTCAACCGAGACAAAATGTTTTCTTTCAGAAACTTAACAACCATTTTATTATCGTTAGCCCTACAAGCAGAAGCTTCTACCCATGTAATCAACTGCTACAATGATGTATAAATAACCAAAAGAGGGTGAAAAGGTCTCATAAAATTAATTCCCCAACAGTCAAATATTTCAATTACCAAATTGGGATTTAGGGGCATCATGTTAAGCTAGGACAAAATACCTAATTTTTAGCATTTTTCACGAGATCTACATTAATTATTAGTGTCCTTAAATAAAGTAGGATTGGCATCTTTCACAAGATCTACAGTACTCATTAGTATCCTTAAATAAGGTAGGCCAATAGAAACCACACTGTAAAATTTTTGCAGCAGTCTTTTTTATAGAAACGTTGCCTCCACATGCTTGGTATGACAAAAACTTTAGCACACTAGATATCTCCTTATTCGGAACACGGCATCTTAAAATTTGGTCGGTGCAGCATTTAAATAGACATGGATCATCTCAATAAAAATTACTTACCTCAACCATGAACTTCATCCTGTCCTGTGCGCTCCACTCTCTACGAATCTCGCCTACAGCCAAATAATTCACAATGTGAGCAAGACATGGTAAAGAAGAGACAGAAAACAAATTCTAATTAGGAAATTTATCTCTGATTGGCAATGTGAATGTGTTGTCCTCGAAAGTTAGCCTTGATAAATGGTTGGCTACCACATTCTCCGCTCTCTTCTTGTCTTTACTTGTAATGTCAAAATCTTGCAAAAGTAAGATCTATCGTATTAATCATGCCTTAACATCCTTCTTTGTAAGAAGGTACTTAATGGTTGCATGATTTGTGAAGATTATAATGGGGAAACTAATAAAAAATATCTAAACTTATCAAGTGAAAAAACTACACTAGTAACTCTTTTTTAGTAGTGGAATAGTTCATTTGAGCACTATTAAGAGTTGTAGTAAATCACAAAAGGCTTACCTTCACTGCGTTGCCGTAGAACTGCACCTACCGCGTAATCTAGCATCACACATGATTTCAAATGGTTGGGTCCAATCAGGTGGTTGCACGATGGGTGCTAAAGCGAGTTTGTCAATTAGTGTTTTAAATAAATTATGACATTCGGGAGTCCATTCAAAAGCGGCATCTTTATTTAAAATGTTACACGATGGTCTAGAGATAGAAGAAAAGTTTTGTATAAATCTTTTATAGAAACTTGCATGGCCTAAAAATGATATAACATCTTTTAATGTCTTAGGTATGGGCAATTTAGCGGTGAGTTCAATTTTAGACTTGTCAACTTCTATCCCCTTAGACGAAATCACATGCCCTAAAATTATGACACTTTTTCTAATTTAAAACTAATCCTTTTTCCGCACATCGTGTCAAAACTCTCATCAAATATAACAGACATGTGTCAAAAGAAGTTCCAAACACAATTAGATCATCCATGAACACTTTCATGTAGTTCTCCACCAAGTGACTAAATATACTAGTCATGTATCTTTGGAATGTGGAATGATCATTACAAAGTTCAAATGGCATCCTACGGAATGCATAAGTGCCAAAGGGGCAAGTAAATGTGGTCTTTTCCTGGTCCTCTAATGCAATTTCAATTTGATAGTAACCAGAATAGCTATTAAGAAAACAGTAAAAAGGATGGCTCCAAGATTTGGTCTAGAAATGGAAGAGGAAAATGATCCTTATGGGTGGCAACATTTAGTTTTCTATAATCTATGCACATACGCCAATCAGTCACTGTTTTTGTGGGAACCATTTCACCTAATTCATTTTTCACAACAATAACTCTTGACTTTTTAGGAACTACCTTTGTAGGACTAACCCATTTATTATCCACGATAGGAATAATGATACATGCATCTAACAATTTAAACACCTCATTTTTCACTACATCTTTTATTGTGGGGTTTAGCCAACTTTGTGGTTCTCTCTTAGGACTAGTTTCTTCTTCTAGATGAATTATATGTGAGCAAATCAAAGGGCTAATACCTTTTATGTCAGCTATGGTCTAACCCAATGCATATCGATGCTAATTCAAAATGTTCAAAAGTTGCTTACACTGCCATGCATTCAAGTCTGAAGAAATAATTACTGGAAATGTATCACCTGGTCCAAGAAATTCGTGTTTTAGTTCTGCAGGGAATAGTGGTTTCAACTCTGGTTTGGGACTCTCAATACTTGATGGCTTTTGTTCTACATTCCTTTCTAGCAACTCTTCAAACTTGGGCTGCTATGGTGATGCTCCATAGTCCTGAAATTTTGCAAACATAGCACAAATATTAGTATACTCCTCATCATCAAAACTAGCTGGGATTTCATAATTTAAAAGAAAAGAATTCAAATGGTCGAAATCGGAGTTTGCAGGTGTTTGCTNTCATCAAAACTAGCTGGGATTTCATAATTTAAAAGAAAAGAATTCAAATGGTCGAAATCGGAGTTTGCAGGTGTTTGCTCCTAAGAGAGTGAATCGATGATGAAAGTTTG
The DNA here is from genome assembly GCA_903798385.1 of Fraxinus cuspidata. Lineage (NCBI taxonomy): Eukaryota > Viridiplantae > Streptophyta > Magnoliopsida > Lamiales > Oleaceae > Fraxinus > Fraxinus cuspidata. The sequence continues at coordinate 4,717 of CAIGRP010006050.1, forward strand.
AAGACACTCATCATTCTCATGTGGTTGCCTTGCTATGTGGAAAATATAGACTTCTAAACTCATGTTCCCAAATGAAAGTTTCATTAAACCATTCATATAGTTTATATTAGCGTTAGCTGTAGCAAGAAATTGTCTACCAAGAATGATAGGGATTTTGAAATTAATATTTACATCAACCTTTACATCCAAAACCAAGAAGTCAACGGGATAGTAAAAATTTTCAATTTGGACCAACACCTCGTGCTCCAGAAAAATTTCCATTGATATTCTTTATCCGTTTAAAGTTAGTTTGAACTTTCTCAGCAAATGCTACTTATAATCAAATACTTAAGTGTGTTCATAATATATTAGAAACTAAATTCTTGGAGAATTTAAAAAAAAATCAAATAATTATTAAAATTAGCAATCATATCACTAGATATCTAACACGGATAACAACAATTCAGATGAAAAAATAATGCATAAAAAAGCCGAAAATAAATGATAATGATTCACTGCACTTAAATATTTTTCACAGCATTTAAGCATAAGGCAAATAGTTAACACTTACTCTGCAGCTTCTTGTCAATATACCTTTGATAAAACAAATAAATCAATAATAACAAAAATAATTACAGAAGTAACTATAAGACATAGTTTGATCCACGTTCTTGCAAAAAAAAAAAATAATAAATAAATAAAAAATTTCGATACTTATTTCAATTATACAGTTTTTAATAAAATAATATTATGCGTATATTTAAAATTCTTTTTTTAATCACATATTTTCCATCAGGGTAATTAGCACATAACGTCCCCACCTTTCATTTCATTGTTATTGTGGAAAACATCCATACTTTTCATTTTTTTTTGCATTTTCACCATTATTTCCACATTTCATTGCACAAAAGGTCATTTTCACATATTTTTTCAATTAAAAATTATGAAATTACCAATATACCATTCTCTTTAAATAAAACAAAAAGAAAAAAATAATTGTAATCACGGTCCCCATTTAAAAAAAAAGTCTAAATAAGTCCAAAATAAATTATTAAAAGGGTAATTAGCACATAATATTCATATCTTTCACTATTATTGCACAAAATATCCATACCTTTTATTTTTTTGCCATTTTCACCATTAATTACACATTTAATTGCGTAAACCATCATTTATGTCCATTTTCATCAAATTTCTCAATAAAAAAATAAATGGATGAATATACCCTTCTATTTAAATAAAAAAGTTAAAGAATTAATTGCAATCATAGTCCCAAATTTTTTAAAAGTGCAAACAAGTCCACAATAAATTATTAAAAAATTTATTTTTTTAAAAAATGTACAAACGAGTCCCGATTAAATTTATTTAAAAATTATGTGCTAATTACATTTTTACTAATTTATTTGTGACTTATTTGAACTTTTTAAAAAAATTGGGACTGTGATTGCAATTAATTTTTTTTTCTTTTTGTTTTATTTAAAGAGAATGTTATATTGATCATTTCATAATATTTAATTGAGAAAATAAGTGAAAATGACATTTTGTACAATGAATGGTGGAAATAAGGGTGAAAATGCCAAAAAATGAAAGATATGGACGTTTTTCACAATAACAATGAAAGGTGGGGATATTATGTGCTAATTACCCTTTCCATAAATATTTGATCAATCGCCAAATACAACCCTAATAGATTCGGTGTCAACACATATAATCTGGTTCACACTTTATTTAGATACCAAAAACCCAATTATTTAATTCTTTATTAAATCACTTTAACTTTGGACTTAACTTTAAGATAGCATTTATACACAATTAATTAAATATGTTGGCCCACATTACAAATCAAATATTTTTCCAACAATCTTCCACTTGGTCCACTTATGTTACCTTATAAATGTGTATAACCTTATGAGCTCATTACTTTTGATATCATAACTAAAAATATTTTCAAATAATCTTGTCAATCAATTATGTCAATATATGATCAAATAGGTCTTTCTCACAATTATCATAACTAAACCCTCAATGATCATGTCTATCAACACAATCAAATGATACAGTTCAAGTGTGGATGTGAAGTGTAGAAATTACATGCAATGTGATCCAAACATGCCTATTTTCAATTGGTCATATCTTATTCTTTAATAAGAACAAACTAGAACTTTAATAAGAGTGAAAGCTGAATTGAATACTTTATTTATGAATTAAACTAAATATCCATCGATAAAAATATGTGTCTAAAATAGACAATATCAGAACACAAATTCTCCCTAAACTGACATATTATGAAAAGATGCAACATCTATTGAGCATTATGCTCATGAAAGACCTTGAGTAGCAGTCATTTAGTAAATGGACATAATTATGGAGTTTGTCCTAATATATTTTATAGAAACATAACCATTCTGAATTCTTTCCTCAATAACTAGAAACTTGATGCATATAAATTTTGACATTGTCAAGTTCCTATTGGAATACAAGACTGCTGTTGTCATAAAATAATTTAAGTGGTCTTTCAATTCCATCCAAAATGTGCAGCCCAGTGACAAAAATCTGCGGTCTTATTCCATGAGCAGAATCAAAATATCCAATGATCTCTAATTGACCTAATTTCCTATATGTGATCATGTAATCGGTAGTTCTCTATAGATATCGAATAACCTAATTGATTGTTTTCCAAATATCCTTCTCATAGTTACTTAAATATCTGCCCAAGATTCCAACAATGAATGCTTTATCCAGTTTTGTGCAAATCAAAGCATATACTAAACTCTCAACTGTTGAAGCACATAATTTCCTCTATTTCCTTTTTCTATAAGTTTATCTTTAGGGTGTTGATTGAAACTAAACTTATCTCCCTTAGCAATAAGGATATCACCTGGTTTATATATGTGCATCCCAAATCTTTTAAAAACATTATCAATATAACTTTTTTCTGATAATCTAAAAATGCCATCAAGAATGATCTCGATGTATCTATATCCTTAATACAAAAGATGTGTCACCAAGATTTTTCATTTCAAAATTTCATAACAAGAATTCTAGATTTTCATGCAATAAGCATTTATCATTGTAGGTAAGCAGTATATCATCGACATGTAATACTGGAAAATATGTTTACTCCCACTGAACTTGTGATATATATACACAATCATTAACTGAATTCATCTCAAAATCAAGTAAGATAATTATTTGATGAAATTTGTGATACCATTTACGGGAAACCAGCTTAAGTCCGTACATTGATTTCTTTAATTTGTAAACCATCTGATGTAGTTAAAGATCAAAATGTGTCACAAATGCCATAATAGTCCTAAAAAAGTCTTTCATAGAAATCGGACAGAAAGTCTCTTTAATGTTAATGTCTTCCGAGTAAACCCATTCGCAAAAAGACGAGCTTTATATATCTCCACATCACCCTTTGAATCCCTCTTGATTTTAAATATTCATTTACGACCAATTAGATTCACACTTTTAGACGATGTGATAAATTCTCAAACGCCATTGTATTTCATGGACTTTATCTTTTTATTCATAGCATCAATCAACTCTTAAGAATTATTCCTTTGCATGACTTGATGAAAGTTGATTGATCAGATCTTCTTCTATCAATCAAATGACATCCTTAATTTCTTAGAAAAGATTATAAAGTCATCTAGAATTGTCTTTCTCTTTTCTCTAGTGGTTTTCCTTAATGACATTTATTCTTGAGATTGTTGAGTTTGTTTTTCTGGAACAATCTCTTGATTATGATTTTGTAATATTGTCTTAATCCAAAATTGCTTCTTTTCCAAGATCTGGAGCAAACAAAATTCTTGATCCTGCTCATTATCAAATGCAACAAAAGTAATATTTACATATCCTTCTCCAAAGATAAAATCATTATCCTTAAAATCTTATCTCGACTTCCCTCTCGCAAACTCTACATTCTCAAGGAATCAGACATTTCCCATTTTTGAAAATTGACATGATAGTGGGATCTTAAATTTGTAACCCCTTCACAATTGTTTTACTTGAAACTTTACTGAGAATTTAAGTTGCAGTCTTTAGAGCTTCTTCCTAAAGAGATTCTAGTAAGGTGAAATGACTAATCATACTCCTTACCATGTCCTTAAGTATTCTGTTTCATCTTGTAGTCTTTAGAGCTTTTTCATAGAGAGATTCTAGCAAAGTGAAATGACTAATCATTCTCCTTACCACGTCCTTTAGTATTCTGTTTCGTCTCTCAGTAACACCATTCATGCGAGGGGACCCTGGCATGATGTACTGTGGGACGATTCCATATTCCTGTAAAAATTTTTAGCAAAAGGCCCTAGATATTGTTCCGTGATCCGTCATATCTACCATAGTATTCACCACCACAACCAAATTTGATGTGTTTAATTTTTTTGCTGAGTTGATTTTCAACCTTAGCCTTGTATACCTTAAACATATCCAGTATTTGAGATTTCTCATAGCTGATATAGGTAGCCATAGTGAAAACAATTTTTCTATAAACATAATAAATTAATGTTGACCATTCCAAGAAACCAAATAAAATAGCTCATTGATATCCGTACAAATTAGTTCTAAGACATCCAAAGTCTATGGCCCCTAATCCATTATGTTTGTTCGCTTTCTCTTAATGCAGTTAATATAATTACTCAAGTCTGAAAAATTAAGGGGATCAAGAATTCCTTCAGACATAAGCTTTCCTCTCTTTTAAGAGATGTGAGCTAAGCGTTTGTGTCATAACAAAATAAAATTCTCATTATTTAATTTACGTTTAATACCACGTGAATTTATATACAATGTTTCTTTATAAGAAACAATCGTATTAAAGAAATATAGGTTATCATAACCAGATAAAGAACTGGTAATTACAATATTTGAATTAAGAAATAGACTAAGTTGACTATTTTCACATGAGCAAGAGTAACCAAATTTGTCCAATGTAGAAATGGAAACCAAATTTCGTCCAAACAACGATACCCCAAATATCTCTTTCAAATCCAAAATAATGACCAGTGTTTAATGATAAGCTAAGGTCTTTATAGCCTCAACTTTGATTGATTTGGCATCGCCCCGCATAGATGAATCTTTCAACATGAATTGACTTTTGACTGTTCAAGCAACCCCGCATAAACACACTTATGTGAGTATTATCACTAGAATTTATCCGCCAAATGTGTCTTGGTATTAAAACTAAATTAACCTCAAAATAAACCAAAATAAGAAGTTACTTTTCTTTACACGCCAAGCTTGGTATTTAGTACAGTCTCTCTTTAGGTATTCCAAAAATTTTCACAAAAATAATAGCCATATTATTGTTTATCTTTTTCAAGGTTTTGCTGTTTCTTTTGAACTAAATCGGATGCAACTTCCTTATTCCCTAATTTGTTCTTAGAGGTACTTGCCAAGTGAGTACTTTTAATTCTATCTTGCTATGCATTTCTTCTTCTTACACACAATATGAAATGAGCTCATCAGGAGTCCACTTCTCCTTTTGACAATCGTAACTGACCTTAAATTAATCGAATTGTACAAGAATAGAAATCAAAACTAATTGCACGAGCAAGTCATCAGATAGCTCAAGCTTTAATACCTTTAGTTTTGAAGCAAGATGAGGCATCTTCATGATGTACTCCTGTCTGATTTCTTTAGTCTTATACTTTAGTGAAATTAAATTCGCCAGAAGTGTGCTAGCTTCGGCCTTATTGCATCTTGCAAAGCGTTTTTTCAATTTCTTTAAGAAATTCCTTGGCAGTTACCTTATTGGACACAGGGCTCCTGAATATTGCTGGAATTTTACGTTTCTTGATCATAAGACTTATACAGTTTTAACTATCCACTTATTCGAGTCCCATTTTTATTAACAGAACTCTTATCCGTAAGACTAATGTGTTGCTCAGTTCTTAATGCAAGGTCTAATCTATACTGCCAAGAATGATAAAAACGTTCTCTTTTCGGCCCTTAAACTTTGGTTCAAGCACAAGAGTTGAATTGATGTTAGTAGATATTGCAGAAGATGATCGATTAATTGAATATAGAACTTAAACATTAATAACATGTTCACATGATAATCCATATTGGACAATCAATAATTTCAAGTAACGGTCCGCCCTTCACAAGAGACTGAACACACCATTGATATTTAGTTTTTGGACAGTAATATCAATTTGCAAGTGGTACTCTTAATATAGTTATCAAATGTTGATAATAAATTCGATCAAACATCAAGTCTATCTTTAAACCAACTTAATGTTCACATAATGAAAAATTTTACAATTGTTACATATTTATTACAACATGTGTGCAAATAATTTGGTCAAATATTGACATTCCTTTGAGCCGTTGAATATCTGCATGAATTACATAAACACAACATTCCTAATATTTACAATAAATTAACTTAGACAATAGAGGATATTTTGTTAACGTGTTGCTTCAACTAATATATTTTAGAAAATTAGTAATCTAAAATTAATATTTAAGTACAAAGATTTTAAATTTATTGCCCCTTTATATTTTATTTTTATTTTTATTTTTATTTCTTCTCTTTTTTGTGAAAAAAATGTTGGAAAGAAAATCAGCGTTGCAGCTACCTAGGTAGTCCACCCATGCAACACCTGGCGAGACCAGCACTGCAGCTGACATTTTGAACCATTATTTTCCGAAAACTTTCCAAAAAATAAAAAAAAATAAACTAAAATTTAGGGTTTGAAATTCTCATCCCAAAAATTTGAAACTTGTATGAATTCCAACCCTAAAATTCTATCTTGAAAAATTATGAATTTTGAAATTTATGGCTAAAATTCACATTCCAAATTAATGAATTCTAGAATTCAATATATGAATTTCAACCATAAAACTCTTCCTATAATCCCAATGGTTTAGCATAGAGTTGACTCTGATATCACTTGTTAGAAATTTATGAAATTCTAAATCTCAATAACTTTAAAACATAATTGCTTTATTGTCAAGATTATTCGTGTCAAATCACTAAAAAAATAATTAAATACGAAACATACTTTAATTCATTGAGAATAATTCTTTAAAATTGGATCTTGATTTCGAATCTTGAATATAAATTTTTAGTAATTCTTGAGTTCTTGATCTTGATTTTGATTTTAATTTTGACTTCTTACTACATAATCTTGATTGTCTTATTCTTTAATTTCATTCTTGATTATGAATTTTGAATTCTTCAATCCCCGTACTTGATTGTGGGTATTGTATATTCATTTTCAATATGTTTTCACTTAGACCTTGTTTGATTTTTTTTTTTTCAAAATACACTTCTCTCTCTTCTTTTTAACCACACGACCTTTAATAAAATAATATTACACACAATCCAAAATATTTTCATTCATTTTTAACCACACATTCTCCATCAATCAACTATTCAAAATACATTCTACACAAAAAATTGGGCTCAAACAAGCCCTTAAAAAATCTTTTCCATATGTATTTGGTCCATTGTCAAATACAATACTAATTGATTCGGTTTCTACACATATAATCCAGTCCACAGTTTATTTTGATGTTCAAAGTCCAATTACTTAATTCTTTATTGGATCACTTTAATTTTTGACTTAACTTTAAGATAGTTTTTATACACAATTAATTACTTATGTTGGATTACATAACAAATTAAATATTTTCCCAACATTACCAACTTCATCATTGAATTAAAAGATTCAACCATGTTTGATGTCTTTGCTGAGTACCGGTTAGTTTGTGAATTAACTCGACCACTTATGCAAACAATTTTTCTCCCGTGAAATAGAAATCGAGGAATAAGCATAAAAAGTAGAAACAGGGAATAACGCCTCACCACTTATACAATACAAGTTTCTCCAGCTAAATACCGCGACGTTTTTGGAATATAACGACACGTGATATCAAGCAAATAACGATGAAAAACCAATGAAAGGCACGTTACATAAAAAATCAAGAATGATAATGATGCATGTATGAAAACACACAAGTTGCACACTGATTACGGCACATTACTTCCAAAAATTTTGGTTTCGTTCATAACAAAAATAAAAATTGTTTGAATTTTGTATATAAAATTGGTTTTGACCAATCTTCTTGATTATTTAAGTGGAAACCGTTTGTCGATGAATGAGAAATTAAGTCACTTAAATACGGGAATGGTTGGAAAATTACGTAGAATATTATGGAATATTCTAGAAAATTATTTGGCTGAAAAGGTGTGTCATTTTTTGTAAAAGATTGTGACTTTTGGCATTATTAATTTCCAATATATGTGTCTTTTAAAATATAGAGACTAATTTCAATAATAGTATCTCTTCCATAGGTTGTGTCTTTGAGACAAACATTTTCAACAATTATATATAGACCACATATTAGAATTTTCATTCATTAATTTTTTTTTTCATTATTGTATTATCATGTTAATGCATATTCACTTCAAAATATTTTGAGCATTTATTTGGAGTCGAGTTTCATATAAAGATGGTTAAAAAACATACCTATTATGAGATTAATTCTGTTTGATTTTATGCACATAAAAGGTATGTTATTAGAGTATAGTTTATGCACATCAATTTTTTCTAACAATCTTAAAACGATAATTTGTTGCATGTTATAATCCATTTTAAACTTAATCGACGTTTATGACCTCAGAAAGTTTATACCCTATGCATGTATCCTGTATCTCCTTTGGATCTATTTTTACGTACTAAGCCCCTGTTGAGCCACATTAAAATGTTTTTTTCATTCTTCTACTCATTTTAAACCATACATTTTTCAATAAAATAATATTTTCCATTACATCAATAACTTTTCCTTTATTTTCAACCACAGATTCTTCATCCATCAATCTATTATTTCAAAATAATGTGATACAAATACACCCTAAGTCAGGGATAAAAAGGTTGGAATAGATTATCGAATTTAATACTATCTTTTCCTCATATAATAAAAGCAAGTTCTGACATGAGGATTGCATTAAGATTGTGCTTATTACATTTAATATTCTGACTGCATGTGCTATATGACTCTATGATATGCGATTCTGGAAAATCGTAATCTACGAATTAGTACAAGTCCAAATCTGAATTTGAGCTATTGAACAGTTCTGAATAAAATACGTGAATTTGTTTTTATGAAAGTCTCCTTTGAAAATTTGAAATTTTAAGGAGCATGCTTGATTGCATTCGTTTTATATAAGAGGAACCAACCGGTGGCAATCAAATGAAAGGCAGGTGTGGTTCACGAGCCAATATGAAAAGCCATGTCAGATAATTGCATGTCTTAAATTCTATTCACGAGTAGAAGATAATGTTTGTTTCTTTTGTAGTTGTCTTCCTACTCCATGATGGCCGCAAGTTTCTTGAGAAAAAAAGTATAATTTGTCTTGACGATGATAATTGCACAGTAAAATGTATGATGTCATGGAGGAAATTCAAATGGGTTTAAAAACACACAAGAGATGTGTTGATTTGCAAATAAGGTAAATAGGTGACTTTATTATTTGAAATGAATGATACATAATGGCACTATTTCGTGAAATGTTAAGGGCAGATTCTTTTTACCATTTTCAAGCCGTTTTCTATTTTTCGATTTTCCAAAATAGTGAAAACGCGTTCTGCTTCCCATTTTCGAAAACGTGTTTTTGAAAACAAATTAAAAATTTACAAAGAAAACCTACGTTTTGGGTGTTTTCAGTTATAATCAAGTCAAAATTTTCAAAACGAGTTTTGAGTGTTTTCAAAACAATTTTTCAAAATGCCAAAAAGAACACATTTTCAACAATCTCAAAATGGACACTCAAAACACAAAACCCAAAATGAATTTAAAACTAAAAATGCAAAAAAAAAAAAAAAACAGCCCCTAAAAGATTGATAAGTTGCATACGTTTGGAGAAGTTGCAATTCTTGTCCATCAAGTTGCTTAGCATTCGTCAATTTTGTCCTATATTGCCTTAAAATATGTGCATAGTTATATGTTGGCTTTAATATCCAAATGCTTCAACATATTGTCTTCAATCTTGGAACCAATTAAATTGGTATATATTACTGCATGTTTTGCAGAGCATTGTTGGTTTGCGAACCAAAATTGTATTTGGGTCCATGTGTTTATTTTGGTCAAATTTGTATGATCCAATTAAAGATAGTTTTGATAGGAGCACAATCAGGGGCGGACCCAGCATTGGAGTTCAACCCGGACGGACGTTGACTTATCAACGTCCACAATCAGCAATCGTAAATTAAATTTCGTAATTCAAAATTTCAAACAATAGTGCTAGTGTGCAACACATAAATCAGTGAACTAATTTCTCATAATCTCACATGATACAATCTCATTTCAAATTTATGATAATGATACAACTAATTTCTCATTTCAAATCAATGGAAAGACGACAAATTTATTGATTGTAGAAGAACCAAGTATACTTATCAGCAAAGAAGTCAAACAAACATGAAATTTTTGCATTTCATTGCACTTAAATTTCATGATTTAAAATCGAATATGACAATTGACAGGACCAAAATAATTCACAAAAACTTAAAAATTGACAGCCTACTCAATAAAAAACAACTTTTTGACCTAGAAATAATAAAAAAACAAATACAGAAGATGATAGAACTTCATACACCTTTTAGTACATAGACGTTGTATATTTGTATAGAACACAGTTAATTTTTGCAAATCCATTAAAAAATCAATATAAAAAAAATCCAAAACTTATGGTTTCACCAAATCTCACGAGCGTGACCACTGACCAGGGGCCGAGTCTGTTGATGGCGACGAAGTGACAGACAGTTGCAGCCTGACGGCTGGCTTGCGATTGGTGGAGGTGGACGAATTTACCCGCCGGCACTCCGGCAGCGACGTGTGAGACCTAGAGATTGGAGAAGGTGAAGAATTGGGAATTTGGGGATTGATTTCTTTTTCGAATGAAGGGATAATGGGATTTGGGTTGGGCCTATATATTATATAATTAAGGATTGGGCAGGGCCTAATCCAAAAGATGATGGGCTGGGCCAAATTGGCCCAATTTAAAAAAAAAAAAAAGAAGAAGAAAGAAAAAGAAAGAACGGGAGATGGGATGGAGAAGACGAACCAGGCGCCTGCGAAGTGAACTCCCAAACTGCTCCGACGGTCCAACAAAGTCCAGCATGTGTGGCCTTGGCCGAGTGCTGGGTCCATCGCTGAGTACAATATGGAATGGAAATATCTTTTTATTTGTATATTTGTGATATGACAATTCTAAATATGAAAGTGCATGGGCTTTCATGAAGCATTATTGTTCCTACTAATTTCTATATGATTTAAGATGGTGCACATATATTCCTAATTGAGGAATTGTGGGAGCAACTTATTTTACTAGTTATATTCCATGCACCTTATAAGTCATGGAAAAATATTCTATGAAGGAGAAAAGGTAGAATACCTTTATACTATTTTTAGAAGTATGAGGATGGTTCACAAACGTGATGCTCTCTAAGTCAAAGTGGATTAGATAAAATTGATTATTGCATTTGTTTAGATATGCAATAATAGTATTAGAATATTTGAAGTATATTCATTGTATTTGATACTGATTCAATAATGTAAATTGAATGCATAATATCAATGATTTAAAATTCACTAGTAAAGTTATTTTATCGTATGTAGCAGTTATGTGTTAGAAAACCTCCAAATAAATTATGAATTGGAATAAAATATAGCTCTAGATAAAATTAGATTGAAGCACGTGGCTTCATGGGAGGATTTCATAATTGGTGTCAATATGTATTTATCAAATAAATCGATTTTGATAGCTAGTTATATTTAATGAGATACGGAGTCCCTTGTAATGATAAGTCTAGACATATACATCATAGACACAATACCATTAAACACTTGATTTCAAATTGTGTAAACTCATGGACCTACTAAGAAAGATTACCAAGAGATCAAGTATACTACATATTGAGAGAAATGTGCTTAAAAGTCTACTACGTAAGGATTTTTATGATTGTAACCCAATCTTATTGACTGAAAATTCCAAAATCTTGGTTTAATTGAATAACTAAGTTATAAAAATTCAATGAACACTTGGGAGATTAACCCCTACACATTTCTATGATAAGAAAAGTACTATATGCAGAAAGTTTTAAGTTAAATTATACTTTTAATGATATTTTTATATCTTGGACAAATTAAGTAGGGTATGGCAGGTACTCTTAATAGGAGATTGCTTATATAAGTGTAAAGTGTGGTCGTTTCTATGAGAATGTTTTAAGGCTCGAATTCTCTAAAGCACTATTGAAGCCCAATAGTTGTTCAGAACAAAAATGAACATTATACTGCGAACTTGATAATGTTAGGGAGGTTATTGTGTGAGTACTATTTTCTTAATTTACATTAATGGCTGACAGTTCAAGATATTTTGTTCACTAATTAACCAAGCAAAACCGATAGTATTTCACTACAGAAGGTTCAAACCCATTAGGTACCTATCCAAATGCAATAGCTTTCCGGTTGAACTCTCTTTAGCGTCTACATAGTCTTTTTTTTTTAATTTTCATTCATGTAGGGCATTGTTGAAATTTTGTATATAAAATTGGTTTTGACCCATTTTCTTGATTATTTATGTGGAAACCATTGTAGGTGTATAAGAATTAAGCCAAATTTAAATCACTTAAATAAGTGAATTATTAGAAAATTATGTAGAATATTATGAAATATTCTAAAAAATTATTTGGTTGAAAATGTGTTTCTTTTTATACGAACGATTGTGACTTTTGACATTATTAATTTTTAATAAATGCGTCTTTTAAAATGTAGAGACTAATTTAAATAATTGTGTCTCTTCTATAGGTTGTGTCCTTTGAGACAAACCTTTTCAACAACTATATATAGACCACATGTATGAAATTTTCATTCATTCATTATTATTTTTTATCATTGCATTATCATGTTATTGTATATTTACTTCAAAATATTTTGATCATTTATTTGGAGTTGGGTATCATATAAAGAGGGTTCAAAAACATAAGGAAGTTCGTTGGTTTACGTAATTTGGAGGGCTCTTATTATGAGATGTAGTCGTTGTATCTTGGGAGATGAATGTCGAAAAATAGATAGCACCCGTGCAGGGCATTATCGTCTTAAGGATAAATAGTTGAACTATTATCTCGACTAAATTCATATTCATGCATTTCTCATTTCTACTTTACATATTCAGTTTTAGTAAGTTAAAATTTTGGCCGATTTTATGCACATAAAAGGTATGTTATTAGAATATAAGTTATGAACTACAATTTTTTCTAACAGAAATTACACAGTTGATGATATCGAATTTCACTTACCAAGTCCTTCTATATCCAATCATTAATCTTGTTGACCTCGAAAAATATCTCCGACACGTGGCCAACAGAATAAGTCTTCACCTACTCCTTCCTGCGCAAGGTAACACACCGTTAGTCACTGATGGCCTTTTCTGGTGGCGGTAGAAGCGACCGCGAGCACTTCGATAGTCAAGTCAGTATTTCAATCAATCGAAAAGTGTGTCCAGTGGTGAAATGGTCACCAGGACGTGGTTGAGAATTGTGTGTAAATATAGTGAAAAGCTCTTTAATGTTAAAAGACTAGAATGCCAAGACTCGAAAAAAATAGGAACCCCTCGCTTACCATTGTGTGGGGGTATTTATACTAGAGAAGGGGAGAGGAAAACCGTTACATAGGGGGACATGTGGCTTTAGATCCCGGAGGGGTCATCATTTCATAGGCTTCAATTTGTCAATCCGTAGGTTGGTGGGCATTAAATGATTTTTGACATAGCAACTGAGTTGACCGTTTTTAGCCGTCACACGTCCTATCAGGGACTTGATTTTGGATAGATTTCCTCACAAAAGATCTTGGTAGAGGTGTGGTGAGGCGGATTGTGAAATGTAATAAATGCGGGCCTTTGCATCCGCCGTGAATGGCGGATGGGTTTGGTTCTTCTAAGAGGTGGGGTGCTAGTGTTTTAGTTCGGATTTATTGAATTAGTTCATCCGACATAGATCGAATTTGGACAACACGAGGCAGATGAAGTGAATGGACGATGTGGTGGACCTTAGAAGGCCCGTAACAACAGTCCCTCAAGTCTATGTATGGATATTTATATAATACATGGATTTTGTAGAGGTGGTTGCATCATACCGTTCTACTGTGTATACGTTAGTTGTAGATGAGACAACAAAGGTAGGCATGATGCAAGGCAATGTCCCAGTTGGGACGAAGTGATAGGTATTGGCAAATTTGAGAAAAGTTATTACAAGGCAATGTCCCAGCTGGGGACGAAGCGATAGGTGTTGGTAACTTTGAGAAAAGTTGTTGCAAAGCAAAGTCCTACCTGGGGGACGAAGTGATAGGTGTTGGCAACTTTTAAAAAAATTGTTGCAAAGCGAAGTCCAAGCTGGAGGATGAAGTGATAGGTGTTGGTAACTTTGAGAAAAGTTGTTGCAAGGCGATGTCCCAATTGTGGATGAAGTGATATGTGTTGGCAACTTTGAGAAAAGTTATTGCAACATGATGTCCTAGATGGGGATGAAGTGATAGGTGTTGGCAACTTTGAAAAAAGTTATTGCAAAGCGAAGTCATAGCTGGAGGACAAAGTGATAGGTGTTGGTAAATTTGAGAAAAGTTTTTGCAAAGCGAAGCCCTAGTTGGGCGACGAAGCGCCTACTGATGAGACAGCCTTGGACTGTGTGCTAATGATTTGAAAGCTTTCACGTCTTTCCAAGGTAATCATGGGGGCGTTGCTTGCTTCCATGGTACGCCTCCATGATATAAATGGTAATCATGACAATGGCTGCATAGGCTCAAGGCGACTCTTTGGGTTAGTGAGTGAGGCACACTGCTCCATCAGGGCCATTGGGTTACGTGACTCTTGGTTTCAACGTTGATGATGAACCATAGATTTGGATGGCCCATATGTAACTTGAGATGATCTAACGGCTGGGGCGAATTTGGAGACACCTATATAAGGCCCAAAGCTCTCATTTTATCACTTTACTTTTGCGAAAATCTCAGAACCCTTTCGTTCTCCGTTTCGTTTCTATTTTTCCGGCGAGCAAGGTTCTAAAACTCGAATGACCTATTTGAGAGTTCTAGCAACTCCTTAAAAAAACTAGATAAGTGTAGGAGAATCTTTAGGATTCCTGATAGTATCGACCTCATAATTCTTGACCCAAACGAGAGGGCGTGTTATCCAAGGCCGGGTGTGTGGCCGTGAGCGAAAACCTTATAAAGGCTAGCCTTAGACTTCATTTCCATCCTTTCTTTAGGCTAGTTCTTCGTTCCTATGGGCTAGCTCCGACCCAACTCTACCCAAACTCTTATCATTAGCCATATATACCAGCAGCTCTTTAAGGACCAGAGTTTCGGCGAAATGATCGACAAAAACACTAGCTTCACTCTTCACGGGCTGATGTCTACCCAAGGTGTGATTTATTTCCAGTTTGGTTATATCAGGATGCTTTCTTTCCCTGCTCGAATATACTTAAGCATTTTGGCTACAATTTGCCGAAGTGTAGCTGAGGCGAGGACTCTAAAAACTAGCTCATCTGCTTACAATAAGCAGACTGAACTAGTTAAGCAAAAGCCAACAGCCTCCTGAGGAGGATGGAGTAGAGGAAGGCCCATCCCTCGTTAAGAGGAAAAAATCCGGCCCGACAGGGGCTTCTTCCCCATCTACCATGGTGGCCAGGCCTCTCCCTCCCACCATTCTAACCAGGGTAAATATCGTAGCCTTTTCCAAATTTCTAAGGGCCGTTGTACTCATTACTGCTATCCCAGCTAAGGAGCCAGCTCGGAAAAGGCTGAAGAAATCAGCCAACGCTCCACCTCGTGGCAAAGCAACCGACTTTTTGGGGAGCAAGGAGGATGACCTTCCCGAGGCGGTTTTGCAAATGCTGCCTTCAGAGATCGTTTCTACTACTCGAGTTCACAATAAGTATTAGACCAGGGACTGGCAAGTTCACATCGCCTCCTGCAAGGTGGAGGACTTTTTAGCCGCTAATAATACCTGTGTGGCCAGGACCTTTTAGCCGCCAATAACACCTGTGTGGCCAGGGCTTTGAGTATTGGTACGGCGATGAAGGATTTAGTCCAGGCCCTCCGTAAGAAAAATGAGGAATTGGGACAAAGGATTGAGGCCTCGGACAGTTGGGACGAAGAAGTGAGGAAGGCAAAGAAGGAGACTGAGGTGAAGAGGATTGAAGCTGAGGTGAAGCTAGACTCTGCTGAGATACAAGTGAATCAATTGAAGAATGAACTTCATTAGTTGGTTTCCCAAGTGGCTGCACTTACTAAACTAATTGACGAGTCCAATGAACACCAGAGGATTACCTCGAAGGCTTTGGATGGGGCTAATAAGGAAAGAGCTGAACTCAGGATGCTGAAGCCCAAAAGGAGGAGATTGAATCTCTTAAGGCTGAAGTGAAGATAGTAGATGAAGTGGCGGGTCAAAACTATATTGACAACTTCGACCAAACAAAAGAAGTATGATATCGTTGCCAACTACTAGGCTTCATGGAATGCCCAACATTTAATGTTTCGACTGAGAGAGATGCATCCAGAGCTGAACATTGCATTTCTGGAAGAAGAGTTCAGTGGTCCTACTTGTCGCCGGCCCGACACAGAGGTTGAAGAGAAGGCCTCTCAAGAGAAAGTGGGAGCTGGGGCCATTAAAAATGTAGGTCAATAGTTCCCCTCTCTTTTTTGGTAATGGCTTCGGCCTTGACTTGTTCTGTAATGAAATTCTTTTTTATGCTAAAAATATGCTATCTGGAGGAGGAGGTGTTGTCTCTTCACTAAAAATATGCTATCTGGATAAGAACTTAAGCAAATGAATAAAGAAGGTGGTACAAACACCACACCTAATCATAACCTTTTAATGAATGGAGCAAAAGGAATTCAGCAGTGAACACTTTTCCTAAGCGTAACCACTTAAGCAAATGGATGAAGTAAGTAGAATCCAAGTGCAAACACTTCGCCTAAGCGTAACCACTTAAGCAAATGGATGAAGCAAGTAGAATCCAAGTGCAAATACTTCGCCTAATTGTAACCACTTAAGTAAATGGATGTAATCACTTTAGTAAATGGATGAAGCAAGTAGAATCCAAATGCAAACACTTCGCCTAAGCATAATCATTTAAGCAAATGGATTAAGCAAGTAGATTCCAAGTGAAAACACTTCGCCTAAGCGTAACCACTTAAGCAAATGGATGAAGGAAGTAGAATCCAAGTCAAACACTTTGCCTAATCGTAACCACTTAAGCAAATGGAAGAAGCAAGTAGAATCCAAGTGCAAACACTTCGCCTAAGCATAACCACTTAAGCAAATGGATGAAGCAAGTAGAATCCAAGTGCAAACACTTCGCCTAATCGTAACCACTTAAGCAAATGCATGAGGCAAGTATAATACAAGTGTAAACACTTTGTCTAAGCGTAACCACTTAAGCAAATGGATGAAGCAAGTAGAATCCAAGTGCAAACACTTCGCCTAAGCGTAACCACTTAAGCAAATGGATGGTGCAAGTAGAATCTAAGTGCAAACACTTTGCCTAATCGTAACCACTTAGGCAAATGGATGAAGCAAGTATATTCCAAGTGTAAACACTTCGCCTAAGCGTAACCACTTAAGCAAAGGGATGAAGCAAGTAGAATCCTTGGTGGAGGTGACCCCTTGGGGTGTGTTCACCTCGGAAACGAATAAGAATATGTGAGAACACTGCTATCCGCTTCGCCAAAGGTGGCTCTAGACCTCTCTTGATGAAGTGGATATCCTTGGTTGAGGTGGTCCTTTGGGGACATGTGCACCTCTACAAGGAGTAAGAATGTGTGAGAACACTGCTGATCTGCTTCGCCAGATATGGCACCCGCACCTTCCCTGATGAAGTTGGTTGAGGTAGCCCCTTGGGAAAATGTACACCTAGGCAAAGAGTAAGAATGTGTGAGAACACTGCCGATTCGCTTTGCCAAATGTGGCACCTGGACATCCCCTTATGAAATTGATATCCTTCGTTGAAAAGAATTTGTTTTGAGAATATACACAGAAATGAAAATGTGTTCATTCAATTGATAATAACATTTACATGATTAGTCCTTGCGATTTTCCTATTGATAATACTCCCATAAATGCTCGATGTTCCAAGGGTGAGGCATCACTTTGCCTTTCAAACTTTCAATTTTGTACGTGCCGGGTCATAACTCTTCGGTGACACGATATGGACCTTCCAAGTTTGGCCCCAGTGTTCTTGTTCCCAGTTCCCTCGATGATGGGAACATTTTATGGAGCACCAGATCGCCGATACGAAAGGCCATTTTCTTCACCTTGGCATTGTAATAGCGCATCATCTTGTGTTGGTAGGAGACGAACTTGACTTGAAAATCATCTGTCTTATCCTTGAGGAGTTCATCGTTTGTTATTTCATTAAAGTGGATGCGATGAGGTGAGGACACTCCAACCTTCACTAGGCTCGTGGCTTCGGCCACGTACGTCATAGAGAACGGGGTCTCTCCAATTGTAGTCCTATAGGTTATTCTTATGGCCTAGAGAACTTGGGGGAGTTAATCAACCTATGGCCTAGAGAACTTGGGTGAGTTTGATAGTTTTGTTGACTGCTTTGACCTGGCCGTTATCTTGGGTCCCTGATCTTCTTGTTATCAAGTTGTTTATCGTTATCTGAAACCACTAAGTGGGGTATGCCGAACCTGCATATAATGTTCTTCCGGAGAAATTTGGAAATGTTTACTTCGGTGATCTTGGCCAACGGCTCGACTTCTATCCATTTTGTAAAGTAATCAATCGTAACGATGGCAAAGCAGACATTCCATTTTTCCCTTGGCAATGGACCAATGAAATCAACTCTATACTTGGAAAATGGTCAAGGGCATGACACGATCGTAAGTTTTTGTGATGGTTGTCTTTGCACATTAAAGAAATGCTGGCATCTATTGTACTTGCCCACGAACTGAATTGAGTCCCTTTTCAGGATAGGCCAGTTGTATCCCTGTCTAAGTACCTTGTAAGCTAGTCCTAACCCTCTGGAGTGATTGCCACAAACTTCCTTATGGACCTCCCTTAGGATATAATTTACTTATTTACCTCATGTGCATCTAAAGAGGGGGATGAAAAACCCCGCTTGTATAGCTCACCATCCTGCAGGATGAAGTGAGCAGCCCTCCTGCGAAGTGGATGAGCTTCGGCTTCGTTATTTTGTACGATTTGCTTTTTATGAAAAGCAATGATTGGTAGCATCCACATGGGGTGCCTTCTGCCCACATCACTTCTTCTCTCCATATGATGGATGGTTCGACAAGATGTTCTATGGGAACTACCTGAAGAAGTTCGGAATCCTTACTGCTGACTAATTTTGACAAAGCATCAACTTGAGAGTTTTCCAGACGGGGTACTTGTGTCAGTTCAAACCTTTTGAAGTTGGGGAGAAATGCCATAACTAGTTTTAGGTAGGCTGCCTGTGGTTGTCTCTAGCTACAAAATTGTCGTTGACCGGTTCACTACTAATTGTGAATCACCGTTGACGGTTAACCTCTTCAATTACAATTCTTTAGCCAAATGAAGGCTGGCTGGAAGCGCCTTATACTTAGCAACATTGTTAGATGCTTTGAATTTGAGCCTTACTGCACAGTTAAGTCACCAGGACGTGGTTGAGAATGTGTGTAAATATAGTGAAAAGCTCTCTAAAGATAAAAGAATAGAATGCGAAGACTCGAAAAAAATGTGAACCCCTCACTTACCATTGTGTGGGGATATTTATACTAGAGAATGGGAGAGGAGAACAATTAGATAGGGGGACACGTGGTTTCAGATCTCGGATGGGTTATCCTTTCATAGGCTTGACATCTGTCAATCTGCAGGTTGGCGGGTATTAAATGATTTCAGACATAACAACTGAGTGGACCATTTGTAGCCTGTCGAGACTTGATTTTGGATAGATCTTCGCACAAAATATCTTGGTAGAGATGTGGTGAGGTGGATTGTGTAATGTAATGAATGCGGAGTGCGAGCCTTTGCATCCGTCGTGAATGGTGGATGAGTTCGATTCTTCTACGATGTGGGGTATTGGTATTTCAGTTCGGATTTATGGAATCAGTTTGTCTGATGTGGATCCGATTCGGACAACATGTGGCAAATGAGGTGGATGGACGAGGTGGAGGGCCTCATAAGGCCCGTAACAAATCTGATCAAGATACAAAAAATGATGTTGTGTGCATGCTCTAGACGTAACATTTAAAGGCGTAACGATGTTCTTCCTTGCATGTCCATAGGAATTCTCAAATTCTATAATGAATGGTGTACCAGTGGAAGTCGACAGATGTTTTGGTTCATAGTAGATTAAGATTTCTAATCAATGTTCCTTGATACCACAGTAAAATGCAAAGTTACCTCGATTTGTGAAAAAACTCAAATTTGAAAATGGAAGATGAGTCAAGCCGTAGCAATACTCTGATAAAATTTCTGGCAGGTCCTTATTAAAGATGAAGGAAGAGTCTTGCGAATTATTTTTATTCTATAGCTGATGATAATTTCCCATGTTTTTTTTAGAATTAGCGATTGAAATGGGGATGAATTGTATTGCAATCAGTTACATCATTTAAAATATATGTAAAGAGTGAAATAAAAGTAATTTTAGGGAATAGTATTTTTGGTCTTATTTCATACTTTAATAAGTGTTGGAAATTGGTTTAGAAGATTGAAAATTTGGTTAAAGTGTCAAAACCAAAAACTTGGAAAAGTGGCTTTCATGTCAACTTCGATCAAATATTCGAACTTGATCCGATGATCAAATTACAAATTTAAATAGAATAACTTATTCTACTCGTCGAGTAAATCATCTTGGTATGTTTAGAATCTGAAATCCAATTTTGGATGAATGAGAAATTACATCCAAAGTTAAGAAGAAAATAGAGGAAGCTGTCTAGAAAATTGACTAAGGCTGTTGCTAGTTTATTGCTAGGCTGTCGCTCAAGCGACAAGCCAGCGACATGCTAGCAAAAAAGTCGCTTTTTTATCGTTCGAGCGAGGTGATGGCGACATGCTAGCGACAATGAATGGTGCAACCTTTGGCAAAAGTTGCTGAACTTGGGGCGAGACATTTCATTCACAACCCGTCATCATCTATATAGGGTCTCCTTGGACATCTCTTTTGCATCCCATACCATATTTAGATTGAGCATTGCATAAATACTTTTGCATATCACTTCTAAATTCATTCAAAACCTTTTCCTTCTTTGTAGAGAAAAACTTCATCGAAAGTTCGTCGTAACTTGTGATTTGAAGTACTTCTACCACAAGTTGAATCTATTGTATCTTGGGAGACAACTTTTGTGAACTGTGAGTAGCGTTGTGAGGCAATTTTATCTTAAGAAAAGAGTGAAAATCACTTGCCTCAGATTGATCTTCTTCTTCTTCTTCTTCTTCACTTCTTGTTTTTTGATTTTTCGTTTGTAGCTTACATACTACATTTTCAACTATATTAATAGTGTTTAATCACGCTCCTGCGGATTAAACTTTGTTTTTGGTTTGTTTCATATACAACAACCCTTTCACCCACACTTATATTAGCCCGTGTCGCCAATAATCTTAAGACAAAATTATGTGTCTATGGTTATTGTTATCTTTTCTCTTAATATTTTTGGAATACACATTCATGTGATATTCAATTCTTTTAATTTATTTGCGTTACACTTCTATTTGTGTAACAGAAATGGGCCCCATTGAAACTACTTCGAGTCAAAATTGTTAAAACAATGTGGTTCTGCCATTGGCTATACCACTTCAAAATACTACAATCCCGCATAGGGAAAAATTGGAAAAGTTTGGATGTGTGGATTTCAAGAGATGGCAACAAAAGATGTTAATGTTGTTCTATCTTACCACTCTAACCTTGGCAAAGGTTTTGAAGGAAATTGCACCGACGGTACAAGAAGGAAACAATAATCGTGAATCGATTATTACTTTGGATACATGAAAGCACTTGAATTTTCTACGCAAAAAACTTTATCCTGAATGGATTGGACAATACATTATATGGAGTATATAGTTCGAAAAACTCAGCTAAGGAACTGTGGAATTCTTTAGAGAAGAAATACAAGATCGAGGATGTCGGAACTAAGAAGTTCATAGTCGAAAAATTTTTGGACTACAAGGTGGTGGATTCTAAAACAGTGATTAGTCAAATGCAAGAACTTCAAATTCTACTACATGACATTCATGTTGAGAAAGTGGAATTGAGTGAATCTTTACAAGTTACTGCCATCATCGAAAAGCTCCCTCCTATGTGGTGAGACTTCAAAAACTACCTCAAGCATAAACGCAAGGAAATGAACTTGGAAAAGTTGATTGATTGCTTTAGGATCGAAGAAGACAATAGGAAATCTGAAAAAAAAAGGCATATTGTCCAACTTGGAGTAAACTTTGTTGAAACCAACTCGAAGGCTGTCAACAAGAAGCAAAAGTTCTCTGGTGAGGCACCATGAAGAGATAATTCCAAGAAGGCCATAAAGTTCAAAGGGAATTGCTACAACTGTGGAAATGTCGGACATCGCTCAAGCGAATGTCGAAAATCAAAGAAGAATGCACATGCCAACATGGTTGAAAGAGACACCCTTTCTGAAGGGATGCAAGAGATAAATTTATCTGTAGTTGCTTCCGAGTGCAACATCATTGGAAACTTAAGAGAATGGTGGGTTGACACTAGTTCTACCTATCATGTATGTGCAGATATGGTGATGTTCTCAAATTATCAAAAATAAGATGGAGAACAACTCATCATGGGGAACTCTGCAAGTTCCAAAGTTGAAAGACAAGAGAAGATCACTTTGAAGATGACATCCAGAAAAAGAACTCGTCATCAACAACGTCCTACATATGCCGGACATACGAAAGAATCTAGTGTCTGGGTCTCTTCTAAGTAAAAATGGCTTTAAGTTTGTATTTATATCCAATAAATTTGTACTCACTAAGAATGAGATGTATGTAGGAAAATGATACATCACTAAGAATGAGATGTATGTAGAAAAAGGATACATGTGTAATGGAATGTTCAAAATGAATGTTCTTACTGTTGTACCGAGGCAAAGAATTATGATTAAAACTTTAAATTCCGTTTATATGCTTGAGTTGTCTTGTTTGTGGCATAGTCAATTAGGACATGTGTATTATAAATTTTTGCGCGAACTTATGAATCAAAGTTTAATTCTGGTGCTGAAAATCGATTCTAATTATAAATGTGAAGTGTGTGTTGAAGTAAAATTGGCTAAAACACCATTCCACTGGATTCAAATGAACACTATACCTTTATAGCTAATACATAACGACATTTGTGATTTGAAATATGTTCAAACTAAAGGTGGTAAGAAATACTTTGTGACTTTCATTGACGACACTACATAATATTGTTATGTCTTTCTTTTGAGAAGTAAAGATGAAATGTTGGAAGCTTTTAAACTATATAAGGTTGAAGTTGAAACTTAACTCGATAAACGAATAAAAAATATTCGTAGTGATAGATGAGGTGAATACGGGGCACCGTTTGAAAAATTCTGTTCCGAACATGGAATTATTCATCAAACAACGACACCTCACTCTCCTTAATCGAATGGCATTATTGAACGCAAAAATCAAACTCTCAAAGAGATTATGAATGTAATGTTGCTAAGTTCAGGCTTACTGCAAAACTTGTAGGGGGGAGCTATTCTAACGGTAAATAGTTTTCTTAATCGGATTACCCCTCAAGATCATGGAAGAGACTTCATATGAATTATGAAAAGGTCATCCTCCGTCCTACCAACATTTGAAAGTGTGGGGGTGTTTGGCTAAGGATGAAGTACCTAGGCCTAAGCAAGTTAAAATTAGACCCATGACAATTGATTGCATATTTATTGGATATGCCAATAATAACAGTGCATATCTTTTTCTTGTACACAAGTCTAAAATTCAAGATGTACATGAGGGTACCATAATTGAATCAAGGAATGCAACTTTCTTTGAGAATGTGTTTCCTTGTAAAGAAAAAGGAAACTACAAGTTCAAACAAAAGAACTTATGATACTACAAATGGTACTTCATATGAGGAGGAACCAAGACGTAGTAAAAAGGCAAGAATATCTACTTTGATGAAGCCATGTCTACACCGGAAGCACCGCATTAATAGTGAGATAGATTCGATAATGCAGTCTAATGTATAGGCAGTCTAACGTATATTACGAACTGCACTCAACCAGATATAGCTTATGATGTGAATACAGTTAGTAGATTCACACGTAATCTAAGCCATGATCATTTTAAGGCTATAACAAGGGTTCTTAGGTGCTTGAAGTATACCTTAACCTATGGATTACATTCCACAAAATATCCCGCGGTAGTGGAAGGATATTGTGGTGCAAATTGGATATTCGACATGAAGGATTCCAAGTTTACTAGTAGTTATGTATTTACCATTGGTGTAGCTGCTGTATCATGGAAATCTACAAAGCAAACATGTATAGATCGATCAACAATAAAATCAGAGTTTATTGCTTTGGACAAAGCTGGAGAAGAAGCATAATGGTTTCGTAACTTTCTAGAAGATATTCCATGTTGGCCCAAACCAGTTCCTGCGATTAGTATACATTGCGATAGTCAATCGACTATTGGAAGGGCTCAAAGCAACATGTATAATGGTAAGTCTAGATATATATGTTGCAGATATAATACCATTAAGCAACTAATCTCTAATGGCATCACATCCATATATGTGAAATCAAAGGAGAACACTGTGGATCCACTTACGAAAGGTTTGCCTAGAGATCTAATACATTGCCTATTGAAAGAAATGTGATTAAACCCTACTACGTAAGGATATTTATAATAGTAATCCTATCTTGTTGATTGGAGATCCTAAGATCTTAGCTCAAAGGGACAACTAAGTTGTGAGGATTCAATGAAGCAATTAGGAAATTATTTCATAACTCATTCCTACGATATTAAAGTGCTTTCTGCATAATGATTAAATGTTAAGACACTCTTTTAATGATTCCTATATCTTGATTAAGTCAAGTGGAGTATGGCAGAATACTCTTAATAGGAGGTCACCTATGTAAGTGTAAAGTGGGCTCGCTTCAATGAGAATTACTCAAGGCTACAATTCTCTAAACACTTATAGAACCTAAGGGTGGTTCAGGGCCAAAGTGAACTAAGTTATGAGAACTATGAACAAATTAGGGAAGACATCTGTATGAGTATTATTATCTTGGCTTACACTAACAGCTGAATAGTTCAAGACATCATGTTCACCAATTAGCCAAGTAAGTCCGATAGTATTTCACTAAGGGAGGTTCAAAGTCAGAAGCTACCTTACCTGATGCATTGTTTTTCCGCCTCTCTTTACAATGCATCATAATTTCGCATTGCATATGCATGTTTGAATTTTCATTCATCCGGAATGTTGTTGGAAATTGTTTTAGAAGATTGAAAATTTAGTTTAAGTGTCAAAACCAAAAACTTGGAAAAATAACTTTCGTGTCAACTTTGGCTAAATATTCGGACTTGATCCGATGGTCAAATTACAAATGTAAATAGATCAACTTGTTCTACTTGTCAAGTAGATCGTCTGGTATATTTGGAATCTCAAAACCAATTCCGGATGAATGAGAAATTGCGGTCCAAAGTTGGGAAGAAGATAAAGGAAGCTGCCTAGAAAATTGACTAAGGTTATTGCTAGCTTACCGTTGGCATGTCCCTCGAGCGACAAGTCAGCGACTAGCTTGCGAAAAAGTCAATGTTTTATCGGTCGAGTCAGGCGATGGAGACATGCTAGCAACAGTGAATGGTACAACCTTTGGCAAGAGTTACTGAGATTGGGGATCGACATTTCATTCACAACTCCTCATCCTCTATATATAAGACCCATTGGACGTCCATTTTGCATCTCTTACCATATTTTCATTAAGCATTGCATAAAAACTCTTGCAAATCACTTTCAAATTCATTCAAAATCTTTTTCTTCTTTGTAGAGAGAGACTCCGTTGAAAGTTCACCGTAACTTGTGGTTTAAAGTGCTTCTACGACAAGTTGAATCTGTTGTATCTTAGGAGACAAGTGCCGTGAACAGTGAGCACCATTACGGGGCAATTTTGTCTTTAAAAAAGAGTGAAAATCACTTGCCTCCGATTGATCTTCTTCTTCTTCACTTCTTGTTTTTTGGTTTTTCTTTTGTAGATTACATGCTCAATTTTCAACCATATTTATCACTAATCACTCTCCTGCAGATTAAGAGGGTATTTGATGGGGATTAAAATTAGATTTTAGTGGATTGTGATAGAAGTTTTTGAAATGTGTGGATGAAAAGATGTGGTTAATATTGATTGTTTGACTTTGACTTAGATTAAAATCAGGTTTTAATCCGACCCAAACAAGCCCTAAACTTTGTTTTTGGTTTGTTTGATATACAACCCTTTTACCCGCACTTATATTTAGCCTTCATCGGAAACAATAATTATATTACATATATAATATAATCTATAGTATTTTTGAAAATATATTTTTTATGGGGTATATATTATCTGTTCCTCATTTTATATAGTTAAAAATTGACACTTGTGTTTGGCCCCCAATGGAGACAATCAATATGTTAGAGGGTTAGGATAAAGCCCACATGCACGCGGCTGCCGGATCAGGTATGGGCAGAGGGCTTATGCTTGAACTTTTTGGTAAAATAATACATTAATGTAAATAATATATTTTAATTATATTATTTATTAACTCTAAATTTTGTTTTTGCATGACACCTGTCCAACTTCTAGAAAGTGATGGTTTTCAAACTTGTTTGTTTGAACAATTGCTAACTAGACATATTGTATTTGTTCAATATACAACTTTTCAGCAGTTGTGTCTTTTGTCACGCAACTTTTTAGGTTCTATAAAAAAATCCCAAATCGTGGATTTTAATTATTCCAAATCTTCTTTCCTTCACTATTTTGTGTTCTTCATTTTAGTCTCAAATATTATCTTTTTACATATTTTAAGTCCTCTTCCAATTTAGAGAGATTATAACATTTGTATGTTTGTTGGTCTTTAAATTTAGAGTGCTACTATTACAAGTCAATGCCATTATATCTTGATCTTGACACACGAGTGTTGGAGGACTATTGTACCAATTTTGAGCATTATCGTCTTAAGGAAAAAAAGTCGAACTCTTTTCTTGACCGTTCAATTTCTCTATATTATTATCTTATCTTTGATTTTCAAGTAAGTCGAAATTCTACCAAAAGGTTAAATTTTGAATAAATACATGTGCATGATAAATCATTAAATATCCAACATTCTTAAGACGACATTTATTAGTTTTAGTGCTAATTTAAATTATGATTTTATTTATTTATTTTTATCATGACATCTATTTTTAAATCAATCGTACTCCCTAGCAATTTTCAATAAATTTATGGGAATGAATTTTAAAAGATGACAACCAAAGATGTCATTTTATTTCATTACTAAGAATTTGACAAAATTCTTGAGTGAATATGCTCCAACTATTGATGAGGAGAAAATAAATCCTCAAAGATGATTAGCTTTTGATGCATGGAGTCCTAGTGATTTCTAGTGCATAAATTATCTTCTCAACTGTCTTGAAAACACTCTATACGATGTATACAATTCGATCAAAACAGAACACTACGAGAATCCTTAGAAAAAGTACAAAATGGACGATATTGGTTTGAAGAAATTTGTCGTTGGTAAATTACTAGACTTCAAAATAGTGAATTGTAAAATTGTAATGAATCAGTCCAAGGCCTATACATTATCCTGGATGAAATACATACAGAAGGGGTAAAGCTTAGCCAGTCATTTTTGGTTGTTGTGATAATTGAGAAATTACCACAAATTTGGGAAAAATTCAAGAACTACAAAAAATCCAAGTGCAAGAAAATGAGATTTAAAAGTTTTACTGTGATTAAAATTTGAGGAAGACAATCAAAATTCTGAAAAGCTACAAATGGAGGCTAAAATCAATTTAGTAGAGCTAAATACCAGTAAGAAAAGGAAGCACTGTGATAATAGCAAGCAAAAGAGCAAGGTCACAATTCTTTAAGTATGATAAGATGGATCATGTGTCTAAAGGCTACCGATAGAAAATGTAAAACAAAAAGGACCAAGTACACATCACTGAGTAAGACAAACTATCTAACGGGGGTGGCTAATTAATGCTCTCAAATGTAGTATTTGAAACAAACTGGTGGATAATTCAAGAGAATGGTTCTTAGACACTGATGCTACTAGTCATGTTTGCGCTAATGAGAAGATGTTCCTACCAATGGAAGGCAGCTCTTCATGGCAACACGACGACATCAAAAGTCATTGGTTTGGTTAAAGTAGTGCTAAAGATGACATTGGCCAAACAAGTAACCCTTATAGATGAATATTCACAAAACTCTAGTATATTGAGCTTTGCTTAGAAAAAAAATAGGTTTAAGCTGGTTTTGAATTTGATATGTTTGTACTTACCAAAAATGATATGTATGTAGGCAATAGATACTTAGCCAATAGGCAATTCAAAAAAAAAAAAAAAAAATGTAATGCATGTATTTCCTGATTTTGATATTAACAAAACTAAATCTTCTGCTTATGTTATTGAGTCCTTTAATTTATGGTATATATTAGGATATGTTAACTTTAATAATTTATGAAATCTACTAAATTTTCATATATTGCCTACTTTATATTTGATCGAAAGCAACGGTAAGATATTTTGTAGAAGCTAAGATAGTCAAAACACCATTTCATTTGATTGAAAGGAATACACATCATTTAGAATTAATTCAGAGTGATGTCTATAATTTAAAATTTATGTAATTTAGAAGTGGTAAAAAGTATTTTATTACTTTTATAGATGATTGCACAACATACTGTTATGTCTATTTGCTAAAAAGCAAAGATGATGCTTAAGAAGCATTTAAACAATACAAGAATAAGCTTAAAAATTAACTTAGCAAACAAGTATTTGCTGTGATAGAGGTGAAGAATAATTAGCACCATTTGAGGAATTTGTTCAGACTCTGGAATTATACCTCAGGCAAATAGTGTCGTTGAATGAAAAAATCGTACTCTTGAATAAATGAAGAACCTTATGTTGAATAATTCTGGTTTACCCCAGAACTCGTCCAGTCAACCACATTCTTAATAAAATACTACACAAAAGTAAGAATGAAACTCCTCACAAAATATGAATAGGTCACTAACCTTGATGATAATACGTAAAAATGTTTGGGTATTTGGCTAAGGTAGAAGTTCCAAAATCTAAACACGTTAAGATATAGCCCAAAAATATTGATTGCATATTTATTAGATATTCTAATAACAATAGTGCATAACGATTCCTCATACATAAGTTAGACAATCGTGATGTATATGAGAATACCATCAATTAATCTAGGAATGGCGTACTTTTTTAGGACATTTTTCTTTTAAGGATAGGAAAGACATGACTTTAAAAAAAATAGACATATGATACTGTCATTTGTAATCATCAAGGTATGAAACCCTAAAGGTTCAGTGACCACTTCCAATACCTAATCCACTATTAAACATTCACAAAAGTAGTTAACTCTCGTAACACTGGAAACACAGACAAATGGCAACCAAAGTATAACAATGTCCTAGATTATAGAGATTAAGCCACACATGCTTATACTTTTAGCTGCCAAACAAATCCTAAAGTTAATGTTCACCACCAACATGAACAACCTAATCTGTACAGTTTGTGAACCACAAAAGACCAAAGAACACCAAGTTCTTGATCTTCTTACACCAAGTAAGAATAAAAAACAGAAAGAAAAAAGAAGTTGAAAGGAGATTTAGGGTTTCTCGAATGAAATTTTCGACAGAGAGAAAATGACAAAAAACTAGATAGTAAAGTTTCTCAAAGAACAGAAACCAATTAATTCATCCAACTGGCTAGACAAAGGGTTAAGCAATTGAACAATCCACCAGCATTCATCCAACCACCACATTAAATCCACGTGTCACCATCTGAATAAAAGCCTCCAATAATAAAGTTGCATTTTACTATATACGTCTTCATCAATTCTGGTAGCACACATCACACATGTGCACTTCACAACATCTCCACCTCGCTACTAGAAATTGGATGATCTAGTGCTAGAGCATCACCATCAAATTTTTGTTTCATTTACTCGTGTCCCTGTAAGATCAATTGAACATAATCAATTCACAACAACTTCAAATAGTGGTTGAATTTATTTAAAGGATCACCTTGGTACCCACAATAGATGGATTGTATTTTGTTGCTATTTTTCCAATTTTAATAATTCCTCTTGATATGATGTCCATGATAAAATGATACTTAATATCTATATATTTTGTTCAATCATGAAACAAACGATTCTTACTTAAATGAATTGTACTTTGATTATAAGTAAACAAGATAGCATTCTCATATAACAAAATCAAATTTCTTAATAATCCACTTAACCAAATTCCTTATTTAATAGCATTAGTAGCAGCTATAAATTCAGAATGTGTTGAAGAAATTGCAACAACCTTTTGAAGCTACGATTTCCAACTTATAACAATACGACACAAAGTGAAGAAATAAGCAGAAGTTAACCTTCTATTATCTTGTCCCCAACAAATTAGAATATATGTAATCCTTTAACGTTACTTTTCTTTTTTCTTTGTAAATACTAGCCCCAACTTAGCAGTTCCCTTCAAGTATTTAAGCAACCATTTTACTGTTCGCAGTGAGATTCACCAGGTTTTCCTAAATCTACTAAGTACACTTATACCAGGAGCTAAGTTAGGCCTTGAACAAATCATAAGATACATCATAGAACCTATAGCATTAGCATATGGTACATTAGCCATTCTTTCTATCTCAATTTAAAATAATTTGCAAGAGGTAAACTAACAGATCTGCAATCATATATGACAGATTTCTCAACTATTTTATTCACATTATTTTGTTGATTCATAAATAACTATTAATTTTCTCTTTGTAAATCAGCATCCCTAAGATTTATTGGCAGATCCAAAATCTTTTATCTCAAATTCAGAATGAAACTTTTATTTTATTTATTGAATTTCACCTTTGCTGTGACTAGCTAATAGCATGTCATCAACATACACAACAAAAATGGTGAATTAATACCTCCACTACCTTTACAATAGAGGCAATTATCGTACTTATTTCTTTGTAAAATCTAATTGATCTAACTCCAAATTGAATTTAGTTATAAGGGCTAAAATGGTTCTTATGGTAGTATATTTTAGAAAAGATCTCAATATAGTCTACATCCCCCTTTGTATAAACCCCTTAGCTACTAATTATTTAGGTTTTTATAACTAACACCATGTTAGAAATGTTACTAGCTGCAATACAGTAAAGTACAGCAAACTTATCGATTGATCGAGCCTCGTGACAACACGATATCCTAAAACGAAATTGCCCGTCGATAACTACTGCGACCTCTGTAGACAATCACTT
>CAIGRP010006052.1:0-11131 GCA_903798385.1 Fraxinus cuspidata
TTCATCAATTACTCTTCAACCTTCGTTATTCATATAGTGATATGTTCTTGGGGGTGAGAAAAATATTAATTTCATAATTCAAATACCAAACTGCTGCTTCTTTCATATCTGTCAAAGTTTTTAAAGATCAAGGGAAAGTGACTGGAGTTCCAATAGTTGAAGAATGTGGTGTTCTTCGTGCATCCACATGAGATATATGATTTCATAAAGCTAAAAGTTGCTACAGTAGAGCGCAATTCAGGAGAGTATTGGAAACTGCAACTGGGAGTTGGTGTATGAGCACAGAATCCAAGAGAGTTGTTAGAATTACGGTCAGGATATCAGATAGTACGTGTCGTCATCTAGTCTAGTAGACTGTAAGTAATAAATTGTTTATAGTGAATTGTTGACTGGCAAAGTACTCGGAGTTTTTACCCAGTTGGATTTTTCCGTGATCACTTCTATGTTATTTATTGCTTTCATAATTATGGTAATTTAACATAGGAAAATATGAATTGCATGATTAACCGTCTAGAAAATAATTAATAGTGGCTTATTGCTAGTTAATTGTTAAATAATTTTAATTCCGCACCCCTATAGGTATTGTTAGGGTTGAACTACGTATTTTCATAATCCATTAAACCAATTCATCATACCTAATATCAATGACATGCACCAAAAGTTATGACTTAGAGATTTCTTCCAAAGTTGCCCTAAAGATTGCAACATATAGCGAGAAGGACCAATTAAAAGAGAATGAAATCATTTTGATTTCATCAAATATAAAGAAGTGACGACTAAAGAGAATATACATGTTTCCCAAACTCGCCATATATAGTAAAGACAATTATCAATATTAATGCAAAATTTACCTGTATCATTTGTACCTTTTGAATGAATCCCAAAGTATCCAAAAGAAGAAACTCCTTCCCATTCTTCATCTAGATAGAAGAGCATAGAACAATTTGTTTAACTTTTCAAATAAAAGACCTGCATAATTGACTGTAAAATTTACATAAAAAGAAAAAGATTCATCTATTATTCATATGAAATAACTTATAATAAAATATTTGTCTATTGCATCAATGTTAATTGTTCGATCCTTTGGTTTCTTGGTAATTCGACAAGTAGCATAGAAAAATGATAAGTTAACAGTAGAACTAAACTATGCAGCGTAAATTCACAATAAAACAACAAACTAACCTCTTTCCCTATAAATTTGGGGTCAACTACCTAAAAAATTCAATGCATTTCCAAATAATTTCAAGAAAATAAGACGATTAGGATTGAAACGGGAATCTTTCTTTGAGCAGTGAGGAATTCAGTGAGAATTTTTTCGATTGTCTGTTGTTACCTCAAATAAATAAACTACAAATAAATTATTAACACATTCCGCTTGAAGAATTCTCCATTCAGTACCAAAGTCAAATTAAGTAGAATAACGGCTAATTTACAAGGATTGCACAAAAAATCAATAAATATAAAAAAAAATAATATAACTTCAAACATGAATGTGGGCAGTTCTAAATATAAACTGTTTTTTCGATAATATACGGATTAAAATAAATCACAAACATACTCTGAAACTAAAAATTAAGTAGTAAAAAGGAAAATTATAAGTATTGTTAAATGTTTTGTGTATTCTTTCTGAAAATTAATGGTTTCTCACTATTCTTTCTCCAATTTGTACTTTAAATTATTAGTTTCTTCTTCATGTAAAATAGAGAATTGAAGTAATGAAGGGAAAACTAAGGCAAATTATTATACTTAGTAAAAAATACCGAAAATTGCAAGGACTTGAGCTCAACAAAGAATTATTTTACTAATAAATCAGGCTATGACTCGCAGAATAAAGAACTGATTGAAAATGCAATAACATATAAGAAAATAAGAACCACTTGTCAAAAGAATTCTCATATCTAAGGTATGTTTGCTCTGTTTTCGTAGCTTATTTCTGATCGTATAGTCTTTTCATATTATATTTATGAATTCAATGTTCGAGAAACTAGACTATTGTAAAACATGAATAAATGCTCATGGAAATGTTTGAGGTATAAGAATGTATAAGCGAAGGAATTTCTTTGTACACAACGTTTTTAGTACATGTATTGTGTAAATTATTTGAGTCTGATGGCTTTAGTAGAACTTGGTTTTTGCTCGTTATAAAACTACATAAAGTTGATCATGACAAAAAAACAAGTTTTGGAAGATATAGGCCAACGAAATCTAGTGTTTGACCTTGTGCTTTGTTTATAGTCATTGCAAAACGTAGCCCAATTGGAAATTGAGTTCTTTTAAATGGAATTGACTTATGATCACTTTCAAGAGGCATGAAAGGGTCCTCGATAAGAAAACATATTTTTCGAAATACTCACAGTTAAAATTTCAAATAGAATTACATTCTTCTCATATTTTTGACAAGACGTACCTCATTACATAACCCTTTAGAATGATTAATATTTCGCAATAACATCACATGACAGTTTGCCTTAAGGTTTAATTTGTGTGGCGACATACCATTTAAAGTTAAACTATTCAACAAGTCTTCTTGTAGGCTCTTTTCTGGTTGTTCGATTGCTTTATCAAAACTATAATATGGGAAAATTTGTCCAGGAATCTATTCTAGTAAAATTCTATTAATATGATCAACACTATCATTTCTGGACGTAAGAATAACTTGATTAACCATCGTATGTAAATTATCAGCATATGCTTCTATATTTGAAAAAACATGATGTTTTAAATTCTTTAAAGACATAATCTCATCCTCAAATGGTAAAATTATACTGTTTGGAAGGTTAATGCCCTTACAATTATGTTCTTGCTCCGTTCCCTTTCCAATTTTAAGCAAATAATCACAAAATATAGGATCTAGTTTCGTTCTCATATTCTGAACTAATGGTAAATGTAAATACAAAGGCCATAAGTCAAAGAAAACTAAGCTAGCCTTCATAATGTCTTATTTTTTTCCCTCTCGGTACCATTGCTAAAATTTAGCAAAAATCTCCTTCGAGAACTATAACTTCCCCATCAAAAGGTAAATTACAATCGGTAATATTTCTAAACCTTTTATCTACAGTTTCAAAAGCAAAACGATTTACCATAGGTACTTCTTCCCAAATTATTAACCTAGACATTTTTAACAAAGTTCCCAATGCTGATTGCTTGCTAACAGGACATATAACTTTATCAATTGTTTCCAAAGGAATTTTAAATCTGGAATGAACTATTCCACCTCCTGGTAATAAAGATACTGATACTA
Source organism: Fraxinus cuspidata (assembly GCA_903798385.1). NCBI lineage: Eukaryota > Viridiplantae > Streptophyta > Magnoliopsida > Lamiales > Oleaceae > Fraxinus > Fraxinus cuspidata. The sequence continues at coordinate 3,242 of CAIGRP010006052.1, forward strand.
CAGAGGTTACAGTTGCCAAGGCAATTAAATTTTGTGATCTTACACCAGCTAAGAGTACTTTGTATAAAAAAGTTTTGCATGTTCCACCGAACCATCAATAAAGAAAGTGCCTCCTGATTCTGATTTTACTTTGTCCATAATTGTACCATACGCAAATTGCTGTTCATTATTTAAGGTTTCCGCACAAGCGTAGCACCCTTGAATATCCAAATTCAACGTCTCTTCTACAACCATTCTTCTCAACATTTCATTCTCATCTATGTTTACATCAAACGATACTAATCCATAATCACTTATGTTTTTATCCTACGATTCTAAAATAGCACTGATATCTTGTAGAGCCTTTACCTCAACATCCTCCACATGTGTATTTTCATGCACATAATCATCAATCGTGTAAACCTTGAATTTATCCCATAAGAACTTTGGATCATTAGGGTTGCAAGGCGTGAGAAGTGTAGCAAAAAGACATCTGATAAGTGTATTTTTTCCGCACTTATTTAATACCTAGAAATACTTATATTGATAAAAATGAGTGAATTTCTACTCACAATTACGTAATTATTACTTTTATAGGTAAAAATCACACAAAGGAAAGAGAACCTGACAAAATAAGGAAAAATAGATTAAAATTGTGTAAAATTGTGAATTTGGGGACCAAAGTAAACAAAGCAGAAACTTGAAGGATCTTGGATACAATTTATAAAGGGCATAATCAATATGAAAATCATCATCCGATGACCACATTTTATAAGATCAAAGTTGAGAGACTTGACATCCAGTTATCTTAGGGGCTTGGGCTGCAATTGTTTTGGAAAAAGGGGTTTTAAAACTCTAAAACCCTATAACGGGTTCCAGGGAAGGCATTCTACAGCTTCTTCCTTGCTTTTTTTTCCCTTTTCATTTTTTTTCTTCTTTTTCTTTCTTTTGTCATTTTGTTTTCTTTTCCTTTTTAATTTCTTGATATCTTGGAGATACAAATCGAGAACACACGGAGAATACATTCAATGATTTGAAGAAATATTTGGGGAAGTCAAGACCAAACTTTAAAAAAAGGTTTATCAATAACTTTGTATTTTCTCAATTATTTTGTCATATTTTTAATGTATTGCTATAAATATTCTTCTTTTTATTATTTATATTACATGGGCTAAGTATTTATGTTGGGGTTTATGGTTGAAATTTAACCTAACTTTAATTAATTTTAATATTTGCATTTTAATGTTAAAATGCTTATTTTTATGTGTATTTATTATTGTGTTGAAAGCTTTTCATTTATTTGGTCATTAAATGATTAAATTTAGTGATTTGTACATCGTTCGATAGAAGATTGTACATTTTAAACTAAATAATAAACACTCTAGGCTTGTGTAGTGGATACAGATATACCTCTAATTCTAGGTGACCCATTGAGCTATTTTCACAAAGATTTAATGCGATTGTTTGGTTTTAATCGACATAGAGATATAGTAAGTTAATTAATCAATTATGGTTAATTTCGCTCGAGATAGGTAATTAACTAAAATTGAAAAATCGGGTCTAATATATTAAATAATTTATTAATTGGGTTGTGGAGAAATTAATTAGGTGACGGCTAAGGGAAACTATGAATCCAAACCACGTTTTTCTCAGAAATTCCCAAGTGGTTATGTTTTCTTATTTTGTAGATTTTTAGTTAATTTTCCAAAACTTAATTTTATTGTGTATTTGTTTATATTGTTAAAATTAAATTGACTAAAGTTGTGTAATCGAAAGTAAACATTACTCAAGTGATCGACAACCCGAACTCAAAAAGGTTCACTCTATTACTTAAACGCAACTCGTGCACTTGCGGTATATAATTTTAGCGAATGAGTTTTGGCACCATTGCTGAGGAATGTTTTACTTTGATTACCACTTTAGTTAGTTTTAGTTTTAACAATTTCTTTTTATTTATTTAATTTCTTATTTTGATGTATTTTTGGCTAACCCCCATATTTTTTATCTATCTTGTATTCATATTATTTCCTTGCACTTTTAAGCTATAGTTGTATTATTCCAATTTTGATAAAAGTAACAAAGTGTTTGCAATGTCTAATCTCTATAATCACTATGGAAATATGCTTGGATGTCCAAGATGTGAAATTTGTCAAGTGATGCATTGTACATGGCAATGCTTGCATTCGTGCACTAATACCTCAATGTCGAAACTTCTTTGATTTAGGCAATATTTGAAATGTAGAAAACAAGCACTGGATAATTTCGATGATAGTTACATGCTCGCAGGAATTATGTACCTGAAGATTGGGATAAGGATATCAAATCTTTAGGAGATGGGCCTCCATTTTTGAATGGGAAAGTATTTGCAAAGTATTAGCATGAACTTACCAAGTTGGATGTAGATGACATGCTTGTTGGAGAATACGAATATTGGGATAGATTTAAAAAATGGGGGTATAATCTACTCGACGGAGTTAATTGGAAAGTCTTACCATTGCCCATGGAGCTCGATGGCGGATCGGTCATTCAATCCAAAAATGAGTCAATTATTGAAGAATAGCTTGAAGAGGATGACAAATTAATCACAACTGGGCTAAACGAAATTGTCGCAATCAATGAGGAGAAAATCAACTTACACACTTCTAACTTAGTTAATTGTCAAGATATTGATTTTGTGATTAAGCCTGATGAGGAAGTAGAAAAGTTCTCTCAGAGTTCGATTCCCTGAGTCAGCTGAGCCCGAACTCTCTACTTAGGTGCCTATTTCGAAGGGAGCTTTCTTCGTAATTGAATTTGAATTGGATGGAATATGCAAGTCCTATTATATAGAAATGGGCAATGTTGAGTTTTGGAAATCCAATGAAGAGTGGAACAAAGCCAAATGATAAAAAATGGGCAAGGCATCAAAAGCCTTCTTTAGATGCCCAAGAGTCAATTGCCAAAGTCGAGCTAAAGACTATAAAAAAAACGCCTATTGAGAGGCAACCCAATTTATTAACTTTTAGTTTTTTTATTTAATTTTATGCATTTTCTTATATTTATTTGATTAGCTATCATTGTTTTTGTAGGTAGTTTTTGAAGTCTTATATATATATATGGTTCCTAACAAGTTTGGGGAAAAATTGGTGTACAAGAAGGTCACTTACTCAAGTTCATCAAAAGTATCACAAGTCCAATTTAAGCATTGGTACTTCTTCAAAAATATACAACAAGGGAAATTTCACTATCCCCTCTTCTCTTTTATCTTGTTCTTTACACATTGAAGACAATATGTGATTTAAGTTTTGGGGTGGTTGTGATTTAATTGTTATGATTTTTGTGTTGACATGTTCGATAGACTTGCAGGCTTAGGGTTGCTTGATGTTTAAAATTGTTGTTGATTCATGAGCTATGCATGACCAAATATGCTACTTGTGCCTAATTTTTTTCAAAAAAAAAATTGCTTATTCATGTTAGATCAAAAGTTACTTTGAGCACAATAGTTATGATTAATTGTTATCTAGATGCGGAAATTTTGGATTGATGGATAGATTTTTGAATTGGTAAGAATTAAGTTGTGAGTTGTGTTTAAAAGTTTTATCAATCTTACCTTCTCTTCTCTTTCACTTAACCATATTGTGAGATAAGTTTGGGAGTGGTCGAGCCAGTGAATGATATTTTCTAGAAGTGTGTTGATTCCATGCATGTTAAAAGAAATTTGTGGAGTGTCTTTTGTCAAGTATAAGCTAGGTAATAACCATATGCTAGGGATCTAATCTCCATTAGTTTTGTTGTGCTTAAAAGAATGATTTTGCACTTGTTAAGTCTTAGGCCTCATTTCATAGCCTTTTTTACTCTAGTTATTAAATTCGTTGGGGTATCTCAAAACCTGGTACCCTTTGGTCTAAACAACTGGGGAGTTATCGACCTAAAGCTCGCTACAATGGTCAATAAGAAAGTTTAAGAGAGTGGGGTCAATCATGAGACTTTATTGAAGATTTTGATAAAATTGTGCAATTGTATTTGATGTTTGAGCTAATATAACTAGTAGGTTTGAATTACTTAGTATAAGCTTAAATGTCAAATTACTCATTAAGTGGAGCATCATCTTGTGGATAGATTTTTGGCATTGTCGGTTAGGCCCAACCATACTAGAGCGGAAAAAGAAATGAGTGAATTGAGAGTAACCTTTAGATTTACATCCGAGGAAATAAAATGAATAATTATTTGAGGAGTGTAAATCCCACGAGCAAGAAAGGAAATATTTGACCATAAAGGGTCAGGTTGAAGTCAATTTGAAATATTTTTCCTCTTGACAACTTTTTTATAATGTAGATAATGATTGAAGGTGGCTATGCACACATGTACCAATTGAACATTGGATAAGCCTAAATTATTTTTGCTAGCATTATTTGGAGCATATTTGTGAATTGATTATACAATTTTACACTCATTGATTATTATGGTAAGCTATCTAACATTGTTAACCTTTTTTAAGTATTACTTGATTGTGTTGGTAGATAATCTTACTCGAGACGAGCAAGAGCTTAAGTTTGGAGGTATTTGATAAATGTATTTTTCACACTTATTTAATACCTAAATTTACTTATTATTAATAAAAATGAGCGAATTTCTACTCACAATTACGTAGTTATTGCTTTTGTAGGTAAAAATCACCCAAAGAAAATAGAACAAGACAAAATGAGGAAAAATAGACTAAAGGTGTGTAAAATTGTAAAATTTCATACACCTCCTCTATGATGAGAGTATCACAACTATACAAGATCGTGTCTCTAAATAAAGAAAACGAAACGGACAACGAACACAATAGTATCAAGGCCAAATCTTCTTCATCATATTCTACTTCCAAAGTTTCCAAATCAGGGACAATCTCCTCAAATACAGTCATGTGAACTTCCAATGTTCCTCTTCTGTCATTCAATGAGAGTATAAATGCTACTTGAGGTTCAATTTGCTTGCCGGACTCTTAGTCATGCACAATTATTCTAACTTCAACCATAAAGCAGCTGTTGAATTCTCCTTCAAAACGTCATGCAGAATGGTATTCGATAGATGAAGATGAATGTGAGAAACTGTCTTCTTAACTTCTCCAAGAAGGACAATAAAAATATTCTTGTAAAATATTTGTATTATATTATTGTGCTCCTTAAGGAACACAACACTATTAATAACAATATAATTTAATATGAAAAATCATATACATAGAGAAGAAAACAAAGAGAGTAAGAGAAAAGAGATTTATTGAGCCACTAATCTTAAGATAAACAATGGAACAAAATAAGTTTATATACTACAAGAAAACCTACAAAATAAGGACACTAAATATTATATTATATTATTATTATGATAACATCCCTCTCAAACTCACGATGCTACATCAAGAAGCAGCTAAAGTTTGTTAAACAGGAAGTGAAAAACTAGATGAAATTTCGTGAAGAAACAAACGGTAGGGAAATGGTGCCAATCAGCAGATAGTGACGAATCAAATAACAGACAATCTCAATATGCTTCGTGCTCTCATAGAACACGGTATTGTGAGAGATCTGGATAGTACTTTTATTATCAAAATGCTTAAAAGTTGGAGAAGAACGAGGAACACCCATTTCTGCAAATAACCATCGCAACCGCATAATCTCAGTGGTAGTGGATGCTGTAGCTCGATATTCTACCTCTGTAGAGGAACTAGAAATAATAGTCTATTTCTTTTCCAAGATGTAAGAATATCACCCAAAAATATACAAAATTCAGTAGTAGACTTACGATTAGTGGGATTACTGCAATTAGCACCAAAGTAGGCACGTAATACTAAAGAGGAAATTGAGGAGAACAAAAGACCCTGAAATTAAGTACCACAAAGATAGTGTAAAATATAGACAACAACTACCCAGTGAATTGTAGTTGGAGCTGAAAAAACTGACCAATAATGTGGACAACATAAGCAAATTGAGACGTGTGATTATTAGATAAACTAGACATCCACAACGGTGCAGTATAAAGAGGGATCAATCAATGGTACATTGTCAGATGGAGAATATCAAGTGTTGGTCTCAAAAATAGTATCAGCAGTTTTAGTATCTATAAGACGAACACGCTCAATAACATCTATAGTATACTTAGACTGAGAGAGAAGATAATCTCTAGGAGAAAAAGAAAATTCGATCCCTAAAAAGTATGATAATGCACCTAAGTCCTTCATTTCAAAACATCGAGCTAATTTCGATTTCAGATCAAAATCCCATCAACAACATCACTAGTAATAATCATATCATCAACATATAGTAACAGAAGAATGCGACTAGCTGAAGTGCATCGAAAGAATAGTGCAGAGTCATGATGGCCGGATGTAAAACTAAGAGAGGTAACAACAGTAAAAATTTCCTCAAACCAAGTACGATGTGCTTGTTTGAGACCATAAATCATCTTTTGGAGTTTACAAACATGNGAATAGTGCAGAGTCATGATGGCCGGATGTAAAACTAAGAGAGGTAACAACAGTAAAAATTTCCTCAAACCAAGTACGATGTGCTTGTTTGAGACCATAAATCATCTTTTGGAGTTTACAAACATGTCCAAGGGTATAAGAAACACTAGGAGGGGGAACCATATAAACATCTTCTTGAAGATTTCCGTTCAAAAATGTATTTTTAACATCCAACTGTGAGAGATCCCAATGACGAACAGATGCGACTGTAATAAGTGAACGAATGGTGGTCATTTTGGCAACATGGACAAAGGACTCCTCATAATCTAGACCATATTGTTGAGTGAATCCCTTAACAACCAATCTAGTCTTATAACGATCAATAGAACATCTAGATTTAGTTTTGATCTTATAAACTCAATGGGAACCAGTATCATGTTTACCTGGAGGCAATGCAACCAAGTCTTAAATGTCTATTTTATGCAGAGCGAAGAGCTCATCAGCCATAGCCTGTTGCCAAAGGGTATCCATAATAGTTTCTTTGTAGGAAGAATGTTTAGATAGTTTGTGAATAAAGTTTAAGAAGCAATAAGAGGATTCGGAATAACAGGAGTAAGTAAAATTACATAACTGAGTAGACTTATGAATAAGTTGAGGATATCAAAGAAAAGGGGGAGCAAGAGCAATATTAGACGATACTTGGGAAACCACAAAATGGGGAGGGTTATCATGAACCAACGCATGTGTACCTGTAGTATATGAAGGATCAACATGATATGGGGAATAGGAAGGTGGTCCATTAATATCATTAGAGAATAGGTCAATACGAATGAGTTCACACTTAGTTACTTTATGAGTATTATCAAAAATAGAAAAGAATTGGATATGCTCAGAAAACACAACATGACGAGAAACATACAAACTTTTAGTAATAGGATCAAAACATCGATAACTATTTTGGCCTTGCCCAAATCCTAGGAAAACACAGAGTGCAAATCGAGATGTCAACTTACTGCGTTACTTTAGGACGAAGGACAAAGCAAGTATAGCCAAAGACTCTCAACGAAGAATAATAAAGAGGATGCCCAAACAATGTTTCAAACGGCGATAAACCTGATGTAGCGACCGAGAAAATAAAATAAAATAAAATCTTATGTTTCATTTTAAAATAATTTTCTTGTATAAATAAAAAATTAATAATGTGAATTATATTATTAAGTCCCTACGACCCTTGCTAAGAGTTCAAATTAAAATTTTGGTCACGATAGTAAAGTTTTGTGCACTTGTTGTTTTTTTAAAATTTTTGTAAGGTATCGACTTTTTTTTAAACAATAAAATTTTTTTTTGTTGACGACACATATTATATTAATTTTGCATACATGTTTAGTACTTCAATTTTAAAACCTAGATAAACCGGATATGGTGCACCAAACGATCCATAATTCATCCCCATTTATTTCTTAATTTATTTTTATATTCCATCAACCTGA
>CAIGRP010006065.1:0-13870 GCA_903798385.1 Fraxinus cuspidata
AAGAGAAGAACTGTGTTATTACAATTGTATTTTAATGTATTTGTATATACTTTAGAAAGTGGAGTCGGTTTGCAAATATATATTTTTTATAATAAAATTAAGTCGGCATATCCAACAGTACCAAACATGTTTCAAACCAGATGAATGTGAAAATTAATGTGATAAAAATGAACAGTGAATCTGGAATTCACTCTTTTAAGAGAAGGAGGGATAAATTGATATAATCTCATCTTCAATCCTCTCTCGTGCTGAAAACAGGACTAGCTCATCGTCCTCTTTTTAAAAGAAGCGGTCACGTAGACAATATTTTTGTTGAGACTTAAAAAAAAAATAGAAACTCATACACTAACATGTACTATTTCTAGCTAGGTTTTATTAAGGATGGCAAAGAGATGGTGGAGGGGTCGAGGCTTCCTTTACCATCCCCGTCCCTTTGGGATTTAGTTGGGGCATAGATTCAAACTTCCCATTTACCGTCCCATTTAATTCATAAATTATTTTTTAATATCGTTTTTCATTTTTGAATTAGATTGAAAAATATATAAATATGAGCCACATTATTTTGAAAGAATGTATTTTGAAATAGTAGATTGATGGAGAATGTGTGATTGAAAAAAAAAGAAAATTTATTGATGTGATGGAAAATATTATTTTATTGAAAAATGTGTGGTTGAAAATGAGTAAAAGAATGAGAATGAGAATTTTAATGTGTACCAAACAGGGGCATAATAAAACAAAAGAGTTGGGGTGTGTTCAAGGATTTCGGTTGGAAATTATGATCCCCGTCCCTGCCTTGTTACTAGTTGGGGCAGGGTGAGGTGGAGAATTTTTCCGTTCTTAGATTTTACTTGAATTGTAAAAAATAAATGTTCATATTTTACATTTTGTTTTAGTTTATAAATTTATAAGTATGAGTTTCTATCGATAATTTTGCCCACGAGGCGATGGAATGTAACATCATCTCCTCAGAAAGGCATATGGGCGAGGCAATGAAGTGCGGCCAGGAAGATAGTGGAGACTATAATATTACCATATTATAGTTTTTGTCAGATTATTTTTCTACTTGTTCGTGCAGACTTTTTATTTCAAATTTTTTTTTTTAATCTATGTGTTGGAAGTGGATAAAAAGAAATGATGGCCATCGGTTTGGTCAAGCAATTAAAGTTATTTGATAATATACCATTCATTGAACTTTGACTCGATATATTCATTCATTGCATAAAAAAATGTAACTTAACTCATTATCACATTTATGTCCATAATTTTTTTTCGTTGAAATTTTATTATTAAATTAATATAAATTGTTCTTAATGATAATTTTTGTCCAAAAAAATTATTAAGATGAAGTAAAAGGACTTAATTGATCCTCGCATTTTTAAATATGTCAAGAAAATATATAAAATTAAGACTAAATAATTGTCCTCATTTTAAACTAGGGTAACATTATTTTTGGATGAAATTCAAGATTAAAGACATAATTTTCTATTTATTGAAAGGTTAAAGATACGAATATGATGATGAAACAAAAAAAAAAAAAAGTTATATTGTATATAATATAAAGGTTAAGGACTTTGGTGTAATTAAAATGTGATTTATTTATAAAAATATAACCCCTCTTTTAACTTTTTTTAATAGAGTAAAGCACTCCCTTGGTTGATTTATAGAGGAAATGTTACCTCCTATTTAGTATAGGTTAAAATCTAAAATCCAATTTTAATCTAAAATTAAAGTTAATAATTAATGTTTATCATAAATTTCAACGAATTCACAATTTTTCAATCACATTTTTCATCAACTTCTACAAAATTCACCGAAAACCTAATTTTAATTTTCATCGTCCAGTCTTTTTCATTGCCTTGACCAAGAAGATAGTGGAGACGACATGTTTCAACACATTAGCCACAGAAAGATGGTGCTTGCGTGATATTTTATTTAGCGGACATTGACGTGGCCTACCAAGCGTAACATGAATAATGTTGCTAGACACATCACCATCAAATAGAAAACCAATAGCATTAAAATATTACTCCTTCTGTCACATTTATATAAGTCGACTTTCCTTACTTTCTTGTCCTAATTATATAGTTATGTTTCTTTATTGAGAATCTTTTATTTTGTTTGTTTATTAATATATCCTTATTTAATTTGTCTAGTTATAACAAATTTACCACTAGTTGTTGACAATTAAACAAATGTAAATTAAGAAAGTTTTTGACAAAAAAATATTTTTTCAATAATATTAAATAAATTTCTTAATTCGTGTAAAAAACAAAATCAGCTTATATAAATGTGGCAGAAGGGATACAATGAAAGTGTAATAGCAAACCAAAAAACTATGTGTTGTTAACTTCGAAAACTTTAAGCACTTAATGAGTTTTTAAAACGAGTTGATTCTTTTACATTCCAAGCCTTGCTACATTTTAGGACTTCAAATTGCCAAGAGCCAAACAACCAAAATATGATTTTTAATCACCACTGATTGTTGAGAAAAGTCATTGCTCCAACATAATACGCCCCTGTTTGATCCGCATTAAAATTTTCATTTTCATTCTACTATTCATTTTCAACTACGCATTCTTCAATAAAATAATATTTTCCATCACATCAATAATTTTTTCTTCTTTTTCAACAACACATTCTCCCTCAATCTACTATTTCAAAATACATTCTTTCAAAATAATGCTCAAACACACCCTAAAATTAAATCAAATTGTAGTAAGTGACATACACTCCAACCATTACTGTGTTTGAAGTAGCTTGAGTAATTGATATACATTATTTGTGTTCAAGCAATCCTCTTACTGGCGAGAGCCAACATGAAGATGACCTATCTGTTCCATAGAACTAAATCGATAAAATTTAAATGGTTAGAAATGTAATACTCTGTCATTTAAATATAATCTTTAACATGTTCGTTATTTTCTATCAGATAAGTTGATAAGATCTCCATTCCAATATTCTATCAAGAATTTTTCCGACAAAACTTACGAAAAATAGTTGAACGATATAAATTAGTAGTTTTTTAAAATTCTTGCACATCAAGTTGAGCTAAAAAATAGATTAAAGTCAATGACAGACTTGGGACAATTTTTAATAATTAATGTTGTAATAATTTAAGTGGCTAAAGCTTAGAGACCACGTCTAGAGTTGTTAATATAGGCCTACTGATGAGCTAGAGATATTAAAATCATTTCTATTCTCAACCCCTTCAACAAGGCAGAAAAATGGTTCAAAAGACAAAAAATGGAAGAAAGTTTTCACCTAGGAAAGAAGCAACCCCAAGTCCAAAGCCATGGCCTAATCTTCCTCCCCAACTCATCAACCTAATTGCAATACAACCAAGTCTAATGCGAAAAATCACTGCTTTTGGTGGCACCACCAAGTCATGGAGGGCTGCACCAGCTTGTTATATGAAGCTGGACGACAAACCAAGAATGCCACTGCTTGTTGAAATTAGTTCTGCAGATGACAAAAGGCCACGACATTCTCACAAAGTCGAAGTGTCATTTCATGAAAAGTACTTCTTTTTCTACTGCAAAAGAAGATCGTACCAATGCCGGGATCGTTGGATATATTTCAAGGGGTATTCCCATGGACAACTAGTGGCTATGAATGGCGATTTATCTGAATGCACTTTATGGGAGCCAGAAGGAAAGTACAATACGCGTTATATTCCAAGCAGGGATTGCAATCTTCCCATTAAGTTTTCCACATTATCATCATCACCGGACGATTGGACTAAATACCCCAAATTACCATCCCTACCGAAAAATCGCTACAGTTGTAATGTAATGGTGCTAACAGGCATTTGCTCTCCAGCTTTTGCATTCTTCAGATTGGGTAAGGATCAAAAAGGATGGATTGTCGAAAACTGCAAACTAACTGAACCTTACTCTTCAAACCAACGTATGCAATTCACTAATGCTATTGGATTTCAAGGAAAATTTTACGCACTGAGCCTGCAGGGAAGTCTAGCAGTTATAGAAGACATTGATTCTTGTTTTCAAATCACAGCTACGGGTGCAAACAGGGCCGTGCCTTCTGTAGTGTCAAGGCAATTCCGGGAGTATTTACTTGAATCGAATGGTGAAATCTTTTTGGTGTTCCTAATATCGAGAAAATCAAACAATGTAGTGTATTATGTTGAAGTTTTCCGACTAGATATTTGCAACCTATTGTGGGTTAAGGTCGAAAGCCTTGGGGATATGATGTTTTTCGTGGAGAACGAATGCTGTATGAGCCTGTCTGCAAGTAAGGTAGGATGCAGGGGCAATTGCATCTATTTTACTCATCATAGAGTCAAGGAATGGTGGGTTTTTGACATGGAAACATGTTGCATCTCACCAACTTCTGGACCTAATATTGAATTTACAAAATCCCCAATGTGGATGAACTAATAGAATTAATATTTTTTGCCTGTGTTTGTCGTCAACTTGTATATGTCCAATTTCATCTCAACCAAACTTCTTAGTTTGACTCTTGTAAAAGTGAGGAATGACCATTTCAGTTTTTACTCATTTCAACTGACAAGCAGAGAAAAGGCAGCAGTCAAGCAGTTGATACAAACATCCAAGAAAGAAATGTACCAAGTCTAAATAAATCAGTCGACACTTTCTTAGTCTTCCTGAGCTATTGTAAATGCCGAATCACAAAGATATGAGAACGTCCTAGCTTTTACGCAATAGATATGCCGTAGAGTTATGTTTAGTTTCTTTTCTTTCTAGTTACTACTAAGAAACCAGAACTGAAATGGTGAGGATCCATGCTTCATCCAGATGTTAAGGCAGATGTGCATATCCTATATTTTTTATATTAGGCCGGAATAAGTTGATAACATCCCTTTTCTGTGTGCTGAAAAGAGGACGAACTCATTCTCCTCTTTTTGGAAGAAGGGATCATGTGGAGAATCTTACTAATGAAACTTTAAAGAAAATAAACCCTGAAGTCATAAATTAAACACTGTTATAACCTTTTTTTTTTTTAATTCCTGGCAGCAAGGTGATTATAAACTAGAGTCAATGACAGACTCGGAACAATTCCATATAATAAATGTTGTATTGGTTTTAAGTGCTTAAACTTGGAGTCAACGTCTAGTGAGAAACATCACTGGTTTTGGTGGCACCATGGAGGGAAGCGCCACCGTGTTGTAGGTGGTCAGATGCCACACTTTGTTGAAACCAACGATGGCTATAACAAAATGCCACAACATACTCACAATATCGACATCTCGTTTCATGATAATTGCTTACTTTATCACTACAAAACAAGATCATACCAATACCAGGAAACGTGACAACTAGTTGCCATGAGGGCCAATTTCTCTGACTACGGCTAACGGGAGCCGTCTAAGAAATGTCAGATTTATCTACCAGGTTGTGGAGAAACATCAGCAGAAGAAGATACTATTTGTTCATGAATGATTGAGCAAATGGAATCAACTATAAGTTAAAAGTAAAAGCAGCCAATCCACCGAAGGTATACAGTATACTGATGGCATCGGTGAAGTATAGCACTAGCTTTGTTGGAGTCGGAACCGAGTGTTGTACATCCTCAACCTTGTTTAAAAATGCATTCATTCAGAAAGAAATTAACTTACTAACGACTTATCTACCCATATTTCGGTGTAAAAGATAGAAGCTCGATCCCTTTTTTATGATTCATATTACTAAAGTTTGGAATAATAATATATTGAACCATCATTTTTATTAGTATCTTATCGTCTTTAACTACTATTTAAATGATAATTTGTTAATATTTAATTTTTTTTTTGATATAACACCTATAATAATGGGTAAAGCATCCAGATCACATTGATTTAGTGCTGCCCATCGTTCACTGAGAGAATGGGTCAAATATTACGGTTTACATGTACATATTGGATTCTAAATAGAGTTATGTTAAGTGTACATTTCATGGTGTACATCTTTTTTTTACATTGTGTGGGAATTCAAAAAAATGTTATGCAGAAAAGTGTGTTTTTTTTTTTTTAATTGTCCAATCATGTGTCAACACATGACACAATATCAAATATGATGTAAAACAAGATGTACATGTAGCATGATTCTTCTAGCACTTTAAATTCTTGCACATCAAGGTGAACTAAGATATGATTAAAGTCAAAGACAGACTTGGAATTTCTTATAATTAATGTTGTAATAATTTAAGTTGCTAAAGCTTGGAGCCCACGTCGAGAGTTGTTAATATAGACCTACTGCCGAGCTAGAAAGTTAAAATCATTTCTATCTCCCCACCACCTTCAACAGGGCAGAAAAATGGTTAAAAATACGAAAAAGGCAAGTAAACTTTCACCTACGAAAGAAGCCACCCCAAATACAAATGCAAAGCCATGGCCTAATCTTCCTCCTCAACTCATCAGCCTAATTGCAATACAACCAAGTCTAATCCAAAACATCACTGCTTTTGGTGGCGCCGCCAAGACATGGAGGGCAGCCCCAGGGTGCTATAGGAAGCTGGACGGCAGACCAAGAATGCCACAGCTTTTTGAAATTAGTGCTGCGTATGACAAATGGCCACAACATTCTCACAAAATCGACGTCTCATTTCATGAAAAGTACTTCTATTTCTACTACAAAAGAAGATCGTACCAATACCGGGATCCTTGGATATATTTCAAGGGGTATTCCCATGGACAACTAGTGGCTATGAGTGGCGATTTATCTGAATGCTGTTTATGGGAGCCAGAAGGAAAGTGTACGCGTTATCTTCCACGCTGGGATTGCAATCTTCCCTTTAAGTTTGCCACATTATCATCATCACCGAAGGATTGGGAGTTCCCCGCTAAATATAGCAAATTATCATCACTACCGAAGCATCGCTATGGTTGTAATGTAATGGTGCTAACAGGCATTTGTTCTCCAGCTTTTGCATTCTTCAGATTGGGTAAGGATCAAAAAGGATGGATTGTCAAAAACTGCCCACTAACTGAACCTTACGCTTCAAGCCAACGTATGCAATTCACTAATGCTATTGGATTTCAAGGAAAATTTTATGCACTGAGCCTGCAGGGAAGTCTAGCAGTTATAGAAGACATTGATTCTTGTTTTCAAATAACAGCTACTGGTGCAAACAGGGCCGTGCCTTCTGTAGTGTCAAGGCAATTCCGGGAGTATTTACTTGAATCGAATGGAGAAATCTTTTTGGTGTTCCTAATATCGAGAAAATCAATCAATGCAGTGGATGATGTTGAAGTTTTCCGACTTGACATTCGCAAACTATTGTGGGTTAAGGTCGAAAGCCTTGGGGATATGATGTTTTTCATGGAGGACGAATGCTGTATGAGCCTGTCTACGAGTAAAGTAGGATGCAGGGGCAATTGCATCTATTTTACTCATCGTAGAGTCAAGGAATGGTGGGTTTTTGACATGGAAACATGTTGTATCTCACCAACTTCTGGACCTATTATTGAATTCACAAAATCCCCAATGTGGGATGAACAAATGGAACAGTAATAAGTATATGTATTTTCATTTTTTTCTTGTATCTGTCGTCAACTTGTGTATGTCAATTTCATCTCAACCAAACTTCTTAGTTTTACTCTTGTAAAAGTGAAAAAGGAATGACAATTTCAGTTTTTACTCATTTTCACACTGATAAGCACAGGAAGACAGCATTCAAGCAGTTGATATGACGACACAACAGATATGATATAGAGTTGTGTTTAGTTCCTTTTCTTTCTTATTACTTCTAAGAAACAAGACCTGAAATGGTGAGAATCCGTGCTTCATTCATCCAGATGCTAAGGCGGGTGCAAATCCAATGTTTTTCATATTAAGTCGGAATAAGTTGATAACATTAAAGGGACTAACGTTGAATAAGCCCACACATCCAGCTGGTGATTGTGCTATATTTGGCACAAATCAATTATGGGAATTATATGGACAGAATATTATCATCAATCGAGCCGGCCCAATCAGAGTCAGAGAACCCATGTAGTGAGAGGTCGGAAGAGCGATGAAACACTAGCCCATGTTTAAGAGTGCCTTTCAAGTAACGAAAAATGTGTTTGACGTCTTGTACATGGGTGGTACAGGGACTATGCATGAAATGCAAACTTGGTTGACCTCAAAAGAAATATCAAGGCGAGAGAAGGTAAGAATCAACTATCGGATATTTGCGCTTTAATCCCAAACTCTAGATTTCTTCCATTTTAGCCTATTTTTTGTACATTTCTTCCAATTTCACTTCAACTACCGAGTTAAATACACAAGATTAAGCTATAATTAATCAAAAGTAATACAAAATATCCTATTTAAATGGTTTAGATAAGTGTACAAAAACACTTATCAACAAGTAATTAGGTATAGTTGTTAACTAGAATTATACTTTCAGGATTGAGCGATTCAAGAAATAAAGTCAAACTTTTGCTAGAGTACGAGTCTTTTAAGTATTGGTAGTATTTCCTTTAGAAAAGTATAATAGACTAAGGACTTTGACTTTGAGAAAAGAGAGGATTTATTTGATTGGCTATTTCCTCCATTTCTTAATATTAGCTCATGTTTGGTACACATTAAAATTTTCATTTTCATTCTTCTACTCAATTTTCAACCGCACATTCTTTAATAAAATAATATTTCCATTACATCAATAAGTTTTCCTTCTTTTTCAACCACACATTCTCCATCAATCTACTATTTCAGAATACATTCTTCCAAAATAATGTGGCTCAAACACACCCTTAATTAATAAATAAAGAAATATGAAAAACAGGTGCTAAGGCAGTTGTGAACATCCAAACTACTTTTTAATTATGTATTGGCAATCTTGAGAAGCCTCCTCTTTTGACTAGATCAATCCATTGCCGACTATGGTTTTATGCTAGAGCCAATTTCAAAGGTTTTAAGACCCCGAAATATAAATTTTAACTTACAAATTTTCAACTCAACCAAACTTTTGACTCGCGTGCTAAGGAATGACCATTTCAGCATCTTCTAGATGCTTTCGAAAAAATAACCTCGGCACGTCAAAGGAATAATCGATAAAAGATTCAAGCATGGCAAACGACTCAAATGTTTTGAATACGTCGAGGTTAAGACCCTCGGAGGAAATATCGACTGGCGACTGCTATACATAATATAAGTGCAGATAGAGATTAAAAAGTACCTCACAGCTGATTTGAAAGAGTAAACCAGATGTGAAATGGTGAGAATTAATGCCGAAATCAACCAGATGCTAAGACAGATGTGCATATTAAAACTGCTTACTAAAAACAAGAACAAATAAAAGACTAAATAATGAAATAAATCTGAAGAAGTGATCTAGAATAATATAATTGAGGAGTCTCTCAATCAAAAGAATTTCAATACCGAGGTATACTTTATACTAACCATAATTTTAAAAAGAAAACAGAGTTGATTCCTATGAGTTTAAGCATCCAAAAAATTCGAAGGATAAACGAATAGCAGTGTTCTAAAAAGCATAAAGCGTGGCTAGGCGCAGAAGTCAAGCTTCAAGTTTTACAAGCCTAGGCGAGCCTAGGCAAAGCTTAGGCGTAAAAAAACGTTTTTTATTTTTAATTTTATTTTAATTTTTAATCATTGTAAAAATAAAATCAATAATTCAAATAAATTAAATAATACATACCAAACATCTAAAATCATAAAATACTGTATTTACCTAATAATTCCAACATAAGATAAGTTTCAAAATCATATTTATCGAACTACAATTCAATATCTTCTTCTGCGGATTTTATTTTAAAAAAAGGAAAAAAATTGGGCCCACTTAAAATTTAGGCATGAGGTAGAGGCGCGCCTATGAACGCCTAGGCGAGCATTAAGTAGTCAACATTGTCGTTGATCGCTTAATTCTCGCCCGCCTAGGCACGTCTGGGCGAGCATTAAGCGGTCAACATTGTCGTTGACCGCTTAACTCCCGCTTAGGCTCAAAACAAAGCGTTTTTATCACGCTTCGCGCCTAGGCGATGCTAGAACACTGACGAATAGTACTCAGTATGTGTAAAGAAGCGCTGCAGATGGACTAGAAGCTGGAGAAGACGTGGTTATGCTTGAAGAATTGGTGCTGTAACCATAGCTCTGAGATTGATGTTCATTAGTCTCTTGCGCGTTAGTTATAGGAGGGAAATATGTTGGCACTGGCATCATTGAGGGGAGTACGGGCAACTCTACCTCAAAATTAAGGACATGGATAGCTTGCCTTATTGATGGCCGGTGTTTATCGTCTGGATGAACACACCATAGCCCAACAACCATCAAGTATTCCATTTCTCGAGCATCATATTTTGCACATAGTTTTGGATCTGCTGCATTAAGTAGTTTTCCCTTTCCGTAGAGGTTCCAAACCCATTCCACCATTCTTACTTGATCTTCTTGTAATCTTGTATCGATTGGTCTTCTTCCACATGCTATTTCCAGTAATACAACTCCAAAGCTGTAGACATCAGATTCTTTGCTAGCCCTGCCAGTTATGACACATTCAGGAGCCATGTATCCCAATGTCCCGGCAAGCATTGTTGTTTGGGATCCTTTTTCGTGATCAACAAGTCTAGCTAATCCAAAATCACCAAGTTTCGCCTTGAAGTTGGAATCCAGCATAACATTGCTAGATTTTATATCCCTGTGCACAACACATTGTTCCCACTCTTCGTGTAGATAAAGCAAAGCCGAGGCCAAACCTTGGGCAATTTTGTACCTTACTTCCCATGGCAAAAGTGATTTTTCTTTGAATAGATGAAAATCTAAGCTACCATTTGGCATGAACTCGTAAACAAGTAGGAATTCTCCTCTTTCATGGCACCAACCGATGAGTTGCACAAGATTTTTGTGCCTCAATAGGCTGATAATCTTCACCTCTGATGCATACTCTTTTATTCCTTGCTTAGATCCCTTCGCTACCCTCTTGACAGCAATATGGAAATTAAGTTCTCTCAAGAAACCTCTATAAACTCCACCAAACCCCCCTTCTCCAAGCTTCTCCTCCTCTGAAAAGTTGTTTGTCGCCAAAGCCAATTCGTTGTACGAAAACCTTTTAGGGCCACTGCCCTTTTCGAATTCATAGTCCATGGACAGATCATGAAAATGCTCATCCCCTTTTTTCTTCTTATACTTTCTCCACAACAAATAGCCCACCAAACCCGAAGCAAGAACCAGAATTGACACTCCAGTGCTCAATCCGACAACCAGTCTCCTATTATTTTTCTTTCCACCAGTAGTGACAACGTTGGATTCTGGTTGTGGTTGTGGGCTCGGAGTTGGAACTTTCGAGATAACATCAAGTGGTAAACTCGAAAACTGCCATGACTTAACATTGTTTTTCTCAAACAAATCTCCCGTTGCAGCTGAAAAGCCAAAAGTAACAAATTCTGGCAAATAATCCCTCAGATCAACCACAAAACTGAGGTTTTGAATTTGACTTATATTATTTGAAAAACTCGTAAAAGCAACACTGAGAGTCTTCAAACTAGCATTATAACTAATCCAGGCATCATTTTTCATCCCTCGAGGAATACCATTCAACCAAGTTGTGTTCGCAACAGATTTCATAGTATTAACATTAATACCTACATGAGTACCCGGCGGATCATAATAATTCTTGAAAGTATCAAACTCCACCGCAACAAATTGGCCTGGTTGCAGATCACTTGCAAGGCCAAGGCCACCACCAGCAGCACCCTCTGGGGTACTAAAATTAGTAGGAGCCAAGAAAAATGCAAGCCCATCAGCAAAATTAAAATTCCCACTTGAATCAATTACAAAAGAGAAATGGGTTGAAAAATCAGTCAAGTTCCCAGAATTCTTGTCCCACAAATGCAGTGGCTCGACGTAGGTGGCTTGACCTGCTTTCCTGCCCAACGCCATATTGCGCTCATCTGGTGTGACTTGAATACCTTGTGTTGATATATAAGCAGACCCTGAGGTATTAATGTGGAGATTGGCATCGTCGGTATCAATCGTCGAAAGATTGAAGGACAATGAAAATGTACGTGGGAAGTGGAGGAGGAAGAAAATGGGGAGGATTGAAAACTTGCACAAAGCCATGGCAAAGAATTTGATTGCAAATTTTTGTAGAAATATTGAACAGATGATGAAAAAATGTTGCATATTAATGGGACGTCTTCTCCACCTGTACGCCTTTCATTCACAAGAATCGGTCACTGTTCGCAAAGATAAAATATTGTTCAAATTAGGACGGCTAAGAATTAACAAAAACGTCTTATGTGATCTGAAGTAAGATGCTTGACTCTGAATCGGTCAGTTTTTTTTCATTCAAGTCTTGGCTTAGCTGCGCGTATTGAATTGAGATTTTTTTTTAAGCGGGTGAAATTTATGCACTTTTAAATTATTTCTATGAATTTGTTAAGAATGAGTAATAGCCTTCCACGAACTTATGCAGACTTTAATTAAAAATTTTTAAAAACTTTTCATCTTACAAATTTATTATATAGTTGGAAAATTACAATATTTCTAACTAGCTAATTAACATTTTCGAGAACCATGATGTCCACAAAATTTTCTTGGGTAAAGTCACTGGTCACGATTCAATTATTCAATTTTGGTGCAAATAAAATAATAAAAAACTTTTACATCAATTTTTAAGAACATAAGTAAAAAAATTTTCACTAAATTAACATAAATTCTAAGAACACAAATTGTTCTTAACCAAAAAAGAAAGAAAAAAGAAAAAATATATTACATGAAATTCTACATTTTCAAACAATTGCATAAAATTTCAATTCAAAAGTAATTATGTTCGTATAGAATAATCATAAATTGATTACAGCAAATGAATTGTAGACAATAAGAGAAAATCTTAGAATTGAAAGAAAAAAACGTTATTTTTTTAGGCTATGAAATTTTCACAAATCTCAGAGTATATGGGAGATTTTATTTAGATTTGATATTTATAATTTTCACTAGAAAGTCAACACAAGTCTAGTAAGTAAAAATTCTCCAAAGTCATAGTTTATTTAAATACCTCAACACTTATGAAGACTTCTAAAAAAATTCAATTGAATATTTCGTGACTTTTAAAAACTTTTTAGAAGTCTATAGAAATCTCAATTGAATATACTTAAACTATTTAAATTCTCCAAAGTTTTTAAAATTTTCAAATGAATACACCTCCCTTAGTGCCCAAACTCAGGGATCCATAAATTCTTGCATTTATAGGGTAATTAACACATAATATTCCTACTTTTCACTATTATGGTGCAAAATATTCATACCTTCAACTTGTTGGTATTTTTATCCTTATTATACATTTGATTGCGCAAAACGTCATTTTCATCCATTTTCCATCCAACTTCTCCGTTAAGTAAACATTTTCACCCTTTCTTCATTTGAGCAATCAATTTATTTATTTATTTATTCCAAAATGAAGGGTTTTTATCATCTTAAAACATTTTCACCCTTTCATAAACTAAGACCACAAATTGAGTTCCAATTCTTCATCGACCACAAATGGAGTTACAATTCTTAAAAATGTAAAACTGAAGGTTAATCACTGATTTTTTTTTTTTTTGTCAACTCACAGGCTTTGGACATATTCCATTCAAAAGTCCTTGTGTTGCATACTTTTGCACAAGATTGGTTGCCAAAATTAGAAGGTTTTGAAACCACACAGAACATTTTGAAAGGTCTACAAAATCATCGGGTTATTAATGCAAAACCGAGATTAGTTTCTCACTGTTACATTTTTCGGTTTCTTAGGTTGGTTTTGCAATTGCATCACTCTTGTGAACTTCAATTCAACGAAAGCAGAGCAGCTTAAAATTGAAGACAAGGTTTGTGAAGGGGAGATGAAAAAATTGAGAGGCCATTCGAATATATTCAATTTTGTAATGATAAATGATGAGTCCGATTTTGGTCGAGCTCGAGCAACGCACCCCGACGAC
>CAIGRP010006066.1:0-16483 GCA_903798385.1 Fraxinus cuspidata
ATATATATATATATATATTGCATTATTATCATACCCGACCCGATCGTTGATTTTACGAATCACTGGTCAACAGTTTAACCGCTAGGTTATTGTAATGTTGAATTTTAGTTTAAAATAAATAATTTTTAAAATACATACTGTATTACTAAAACTGTATATATATTTTCTTGTGACATTTGTTGTTATAATTCTTCAATTGCCTTAGCAGTCAAGCATTCCATTATCACATGCTAATTACAGGTTCAAATCTCACATGTTGCAAATGTGATAAAAAAAAAAATTGCTTTGAGCAATTTGGTAGCTAAAAAATTAAAAGAAAGAGTGTAGGTTCCTAGAATCGAATATTTGCCTCTTTCATGCAAAATTAGCGCTATGCCATATTAGCTACACAACCTATTTTATAAAGTTTGTACAATTATAAATATTTAATGTCATTCTTCAAATGTTGGTAATCCACTTATTTTCAACAGAATCTGCACGGGCGGCCGCGCCGACTCATCGGATGCGGCGCCGCCCCTGTGTGCATATTAGGTATAGATCCTCCTCTATGCATTAGCTAGAGAAATATGTTTAGACGTTGCTAAAAGCCAATAAATAAATGTCTTAGGGTTTCTTAATTAATGATGTTTGGATATCACATTGCATACAGGTGAATTAACTGCACTTCAATTGATTGTCCTAGCAACTTGAAATGCTTACCATGGTCTCAATCAAGATGATTTGTATCCGTCGTAATATCTCTTACACGGAACATATAATAAACGTTTTTAACAACAATTTTTGCATGAACACATGGCCAACAGAATTTCAGCCACTTTCTCTGCACATAGGCACCAGCACGTTGGAACATACTGCTAGGAGGTAAATGTCACCGAAAAGGTCCAACGATCATCCGTACTCCTACAGTCAAGTCAACGATTAGATAAGAGAGAATGAGTGCAAGAGACACGAGGGATTTGGTTAGGAATTGAATTAACATATATACTTGACAATGGAAATGGAAATGGAAATTGGTCAAATGGGGTCAATATATCGAGTCCAAGCTCAAGACGAGGTGCTTGATTTAATAAGTCCAATTCAATTGATATAATTCGTTGTTGAGACGATCAAAGTGAGATCTCTTCTGTCGCATGCCTCGTATATTTACTTTTAAATAATTTAGAATTCCTTCATTTTTATTAAAAAAATAATAATAAAAGTTAGTCTAAGCATCGATGGGCAGACCACGTTTGTCTAGAAAATCTTAGGCATGCCGAGATCATAAAAAAAAGGGTCGTGCCAAGCTACATCTTTAGGAGGGAGGAGGAAAGCAATAAAATAATGATAAATGCAAGGAGAGGAAATCATCATAAAAGACTAAAAAGGTAAGGAAAAAGAGGAATATCAGAATATTTGATAATATTTTTTTGGCATTTCGGCTTAAATGGTTTCTAATCTTTGTTCTTTGTGCATTTTCTGTCATTAACCTGTAAATTTACCAAATGGTCATTTTGGACATATTCTGTTAAAGGTACCTTTGAACAGAATCTTTCCAAAAGGACTATTTCGACTTCTAAAGGCATAAATTCAAGATGCCTTCTCCAAAAGTTTAAAGTCAAGTGTCATTGGTTTAGAATTTTTGTCAATAACTTCAAGCACTACGCGAACCTTAACATTGCCAAGTTCCTACTCTTTGCAAAAACACGTTAGATCAGCCTATTTCAACCCGCGTAACCTTCTTTGTGGAAGGTAGTTCCGTCATCAATCAAAGCTCGTTTCTGCGCTAAATTGTTCTAGACAGAGACATGAGTTAAGGGACAATAAGACCATGAAGAGCAAAGGTAAGGGACCATTTGCGCCAAAATCCATTTTTTTACATGTATGTGAAAAATGATTCCAGAGAAAATGTTTCAATCTATCTAGTGAAACTTCTACAATGATGATAAGTATATTATGGAACTTCAACATAAACCCAAGAGACCTAGAACAACTAAAGGGTGACAATATATGATTGAGAAGTACTTCTCATGTATCAATTGCAAGAAATGTAAGGGAAGATTAGGTTTAGCCTTAACCACATTGTAAAAATATTGGTTTCACGAAACACACCATTGAATAGTTTTTTTTTTTTTTTAAAAAGCACTTTTTTCCCCGCCACAATTTTTTGAAACCAAATAGATGTAAACAATGATGTAAGAGAATGAATGTACATTTAGCATTATTATTAGGGAAATGCTACATGTACACCGGGATGTACAGCCCCCCCTATTGAGAGGGGCCCACAAATTTTTTATTCGAGGTCAGTGTAAAAGTAACATTTCCCTTATTGTTATTACAATTAAAATGTGAACGTCCATAGAGACAAGGTTGATAACATGGATGTATGTTCATGTGGATAAGAAAACAAATGAGAATGTGTACTTATGTCGGTTGAAGATAAATTAAGGGAATGACGACTTAAATAGTTGACACGCATTCTCAATAAGCCTAAAAGTATTTTCGCTGATCAAAGCGGCGCAATCTCGATAAAACGTGCAAAATATGGACTAAAATAACATGTTCTAAATAATTGTTAAAAATATAGCTCTTTAGATGTTCTTGTAAATTTAACTATGAACCCAGAAGTGGAAGAAAAAATATTCACGTAACAAACACAAATTTCAAGAGTAAATCCTTGAACTATTATCTAAATTTGGTTTCTGCAATCAATCAGACTACTATGAGAATATTGCTCCATTCCTACCACAAGAGGAAGGGAAGAATCTGCAAAAGAAATTAGGCATGAAATGAAAATTATACTCATTCTGGAAGGAACAAAAGAATGTCTACAGTCTGCCTTTTACTTTCTTGACTGCCTCGAGAAGGAAAAAATGTAACAACCATCAATGGAAAGTCGCGGATGACCAGTGCAATGTGGCCGAACCAATAGACTCTACGCTTGGACGACTTCGAATTCAACGCCAATTGGAAGGTGATCACTTGGATGATAGTCATTGGGTAATCCACCGCTTATATCAGAGGATTCATGTTCTGGAAGCTCAAGGTAGCTAACTGGTTTTATATCTCCAGAAGGAGAAAACAATATGTAGTCGATGGTTCCAGTAAAACCCGGTGTGAAATTAGTAAACTGTGGCTCTCCTCTTGTGAATGCATATACACTAGACAATGGAATCGGTAGATCTTCAGCGGTTTCCACCCCCACCGAAGTGGTACCAGAAACAATGTACTGATACACCTGCAATGGCCAAAACCTTTCAGGAACTACTAAATTATTTTCTCAGACAATTTTCAGGTTTAATATTCGGCACAAAGAATTGTGTTCAACTGTTCTGTTCTCAAAATAACAGATATCCACGTGCTAGCTAAGAAACATAAATTTATAACATCATTTTCCAAGATGAATGAAGCCACAATTTATGAAGAAATGATGGTTATTAGTTAGCTGTAAGAGTCTTATCGCCCTTATTTTTCTTTCTTTTCGTTTCATGTGCGTTGATATATGTAGCTGCTGCTTTATGTTTCTGGAGAAAAGAAAGGAAGAGGGCCAGGCTATTCTCATTTTCAAGTCGAATTTATTATTATGGTCACAGTATAATTAAGAATAATATATAGTGTGAAAACTAGTTGCCTTCATCACCACAATATCATTAAGAAAATGTGAAATAAGCACAAGCGGCTAAGCAATGGGCGAGTTATGTAATTTCCAAGAATAAAATATGGAAAAAGACCAACCGACCTGATCTCCAGGGACTGAATTGAAGTCACCAGCAACAAGTACTGAAGGGGTGCAATCAAATTTTTTTGCTACTATCTTTTTGAATTCTGCCAAGCGTGAAAGCAGATATTTAGCCTGCGCAAGCTTGACATCAGCCCATTCTGGATCCCTACAGCAGCAATTTTTTTCAAAATGGGTAAAGATGCAACAGTACATGAACAAATTTTTCTTTTACTGAGTTGAATTTCATCAGAAAGGGTAAACCTTTGTATAAAAGCAGTATATAAATCACTATATACTCCTACAACATTTTTCAGAAAATTAATCCAGGAAAACTTTTCTTTCTGCAAGTAAATAACCCACAAAGAAATATGATATCATTTGATGTAAAATTAGAATTAAATTCTGAACCAGCTTACCAATAGATATGAGTGTTTGCAATAATAACATAATGACTAGAAGGGTTCTTAAGTCTGAAGGCAGCCATGATTCCAACGCAATCACGCTTTAATCTTACACGAGGATCATTAGGATCTCCACGGTCATTTTGAGCGTCTTTCAGCTCTAAACCTGAAATAATAAATTGCTAAAAGCTAGAGTTTGCCAATATAATGTAGTATTGGTAATCAGAATGAAGTCAATGACTTGTGGTGCATCAAAGTACCATCAAAGCTAAATAAAGTCACATGAAGAAAACATTTGAAAAACTACTTGGTCAACAGAGAAAATTCAATTACGATAATCAAACTATTTCAGATATTCGACAAAGGAATATTGTATCTTTTACTGCAATCTAAATCCAATGCATACATTACGAAATTGTCTCTATCTCCAACTTTTTGCATATAAATCTAATATTTCCATTTTCATGAATAAACATAAAGAGTCTCAGTATAACTTCATTTTAAGAATCTGTAACTGCAGTTGACCTTCTCTGGTGGAAGTTGCTCACAGTTGCTTCCATCTTAATGTAAGAGTGGCTCCTACAAAAGCTAACTACAAAATCCATGCAGTGAAATCGAGCCACATAGAATTGTATCATAGTATCAACATAGCTCATGACATGTTGGATGTAAATTGGTGTAGTGATTACTATGTCGGGATTTATTTCCCAGAGCTGACAATAAACAGATTCATATTACCAGTTTTCCACCCTTAGATGATTGTAGAAGAGAGATTCACCAAACACGGTAAATTTAGTAGGCAAAAAAAGGGACTTATAGACCATGCAAGGATTAATTTGACAAGTTACCATCCTTTAATTCACTTTCGGTCTCACAAGTCGGTGAATCACAGCCTTCATCCATGAACGTGGTTCTTCCATCTTGAACTGAGTTAACCAGATCATTGTAGTCTATCTTCTCTTCTCTGACCAATTCTGCACTAATTGAAGTACCAAAACATAAATGTTGGATCAATAGAGCTAGATGATTATAATGTTATTTTGTCAACCAACTACATGAAATTTCATGGCTTTGACTTAATTTAGTGTGTGTTTTAAGATAAAAACTCTTAAGATTACGACCTGAGAAAGTTAACAAAATATAACCTAAGGAAGCTTACTCAACATGAGACTGTCACTTGATTTGTTTAAGACAAATGAAGAAGAGAGACCAACAGTAATATTGACCTAAGATAATTTAGAATATAGAACATAAAACACATAGAAGTTCAATTGTTTAAAAAAAAAAAAAAGTCAACCAAACTCCAAGTATCTTAGATAAACTTTACTGTGGACATGAAACAATGTTATTAATTTATTTTGATATAAAATAAGAGAAGAAAGAAATTCAGCATACATGTTGTGTTTGTAGAAGATCCCACATCCATCCTTTTTCTTCCCGCTTCTTTGAGTGTAGATACTTGCATAGCCAAAGCTCTCCATATTCCTTCTATAGAAGCTATCATACTCATCTACTTCCTAATAGGAATTGAATATTAATTAATGACAGAAGCCAAATAAATGAGAATAATGAATGTCAAAGAATATACAAACAATAAGATCTGAGATAATCATAATTGTAACATATGAATAAGAAAGCAATAGACACCTGTAAACAATAAAAATCTGCCTCAAGACTCTTAAGAACGGTTAAAATTGCTTGAGAACGTGCTTTCCACCTGTCATCCACAAACTTAATAAGATGTAAACATTACATTTATGCCAATTCAAATAATATAACCTCTAGTAATGAGATGTGTATAGACATGATCATGAATGAGAAAGAAAACTACCGATTAACTGAAATGACTAAAAGATTTGAAGGACTAAAAAATGTGTTGGCAATCATAAAGAAGTACATGTATGAAGGGATTGTGTAATTAACTTATAATTTTCATTCAGGTGATTTGAATACCAGAACTTAATTACAACTACCATTAACTACATTTCAAAAATTTCAATCAACTTAACAGTTGAGGACATTTATCAAGGCAAAATAAATAAATAAATTATTATCAGCCATTAGAGCTATGCAACGGGAAATAGAAACTGAAATTCCATGTAGAAATTAGATAAACACTAGGCAATTGGGAATAGAAACTCAAACTCCATGCAGAAACTAGAAAGTAGATGACCAACGATCAATTAATATGAATACTCCACCAAAAACATCCACTTCAGGTCATTTTTAAATTGAACATAACATGTCATGCAATATTGATGTTCCAGGTCAACCTTGTTAATAAAGTAGCTCAAGTTCTTATATATTGATTGTATTTTCAATATTTAATTTAGATGGACCTTTTACATACCTCCGCAAGATAGTTGCTCATTTGAAAATACCAATCTTGGACTCCATGTGTTCATTTGAATCTTAATCATGTGTTTGTTTGAATCTTAGCCAGACTGAATTGCTTTTTTGAGATTAATGGGCTCAAATATTATATTAAGACTTGGAGTTCTATCTTAAAGGTCAACCTTATTCAAAGTAGTAGCTCAAGCCCTTATATATAAATTATAGTTTTGATATTCGATCTATGTGGAATTTTAATACTGAGTATTGCTTAACCTTGTAAGCTATCAAAAGCATCTTACTAAAATTCTAAATTTATTTCGACAACCAAATAAAAGCGTAGATTTTCCTATGTGAACAATAAAATGTGGGTGTGCCTTCAGGAAGGAAGAGTGCGCACTATACAAGTTCATAACCAGGTTTCAAAAATCTCTAAATGAAAACTACATTAAGGGTGGTTGACCAGAAGACATTATTTAGTTTAGCTTGCTTAATATACATAAGTTTTGTTAAGAATGGGTATATTTTCCCAATTAATCGTGCATCACTCCAATTTCTAGAAGAAAAAAGAAAGAAGATCAAACGAAACAAAAGGAAAATCTCAAGAAAAAAATATAGAATAGGCAATATTATCAACTTGTTGAAATGCTAAATGTCAAAAGGCTTAGCTAAGACCAAATAGTAACCCAGCAAAACTAGAAAGAAATAGTTTTCATGAAGTAGGTGGTAGTTCTAACTAAATGCCAAGCATTGATATGCACTAGTTATGAAGCTTATACATATTCCTAATCCTAGAAAGCTAGTCCAGGGTATCAAGTTATAAACAAAATTGATAGTTATGGTTTTCATTTAGTGATTGTGGACAGTTTGAATGTGCAACTCCCCACAGAAATGAAGCTTGATTCTTAAGGACTTCGCCAGCAGAGTTTTTGATATAGCATGCATCATAAACAAATGATCACTGTTTTCAAAAGAGATTGGCATTCATTAGAGGCCTCAAAGCTTATGCTTTGAACGATGTTTGTCAGCGCTTACGTTCTTGTTTGGGAGTAATTATAATAAGTTGATAATGAAAATGAGAAATGAGTACCACGATACGTGGGGATAATAAGTGAGTACTATTTGTCAGTGTAGTTGAAACTAATATTTGACTGCAAATTATAAGTATATTATTACTTTTTTTTACAAACAAGCACTATGTTTCTACTTACAAAATAGACTTTTTATTAGTTGAACTTCTTATAAAGTTTTAGATGGTTTATGCTATATTACGAGTATAATTTTGCATTTTCTAAAAGTATTTTATTGATTATTTGTTGGGACTTACACCTCAAAAGTGCCTCTCAAGGCTCATACCTTGCCTGATTTTGTCTTTGTAAACACTATGAGTCACAGATGAAAATACTTCGAAGCAAACAAAAGTGCATATTTATCAAAAGTTCAATCAGTTTTTAATCAGAGCACACTTGGAGGAAAAAAATTACATTTGGCAGGAAGACATAAAAAATGTAAGAATTAATCCACAAGGGAGCAATTTTGAAGGCAAAATACATACTTGAGACAAGGAGATGGAGAGTATGGAAAGAAAGCACTCTTCACATATGACTGAATGGATCAAAATAAACATTATTAGTGAAAACATTGATAGAATCCAATAGCTAGATACAGTAAGAAAATGGAAAAATATGGAGAGTAGGATGTGAAGTGCCATCTTTGTTGAAGTTAAGAAACTAAACCATTTTAGGCAGCCTTTTATTTTAAAGATGATGTACTGTAATTGAAAGCAGAGGAACTAACTACTGACAAGAGGGAAGATAAATAAATCAACAAGCTAAGAGTCGAGGATTGCATTTCTAGAACTTGTTTGTTTCATAGCCTCCAGTATAAAGGAAATCTTAAAGACAAAATAAGAAAAATAGTAAACCTTAACCAATTCTACCTAATAAATGAAATAAATAATGAGACGTCTACATACCTGAGCCAAAACATTATATGATACAAGTCGGAAATTGAAGCCTGTAGTATTTTGCATAAAGTGAATCAGGAGTAACAAATTCTAAAACATGCCCAGTACATGATTGTAAAAAACAATTATTGACAAAGGGAAAAACTGTATCATTAACACTAAATGCACCTACCATCAGGTTTACTTATTGAAGAAATTTCGCTTTGCTCAACTGATACAAATTTTCGACATAGAGGTCCAGGTGTCGTACTCATTTTGCTGCAACGAACTACTCTGTAGATTTTACTTCACATAAGAGAAAATAGAAAACTAAAAAAGTCAAAACTAAAAAGTCAAAAAATGAAGTTTACTGATCTTTTGTAGAAAATGTTTCAGGGAAGTTATTTCTATTCAAATCAAATACTAGCTTCTCATTGTATATTAGGCTTCAGTTTTTTCTTGAGTAAATTTTATTGGATATTTTTCAATAAATAATTGGGATAAAACAATCATATTACCACAACATTTTGTTCTACCGAAGCAAGTGTTTCAAAGGTTGAACATACTACTCTAATATCAGTACAAGCCCTCTTGCATTATAGATATCCTAAACTGCAAATAGAGAAGATCAAAGTTTCTATCTGTTGAAGAAATTCTTAAATCACCTCGAGCCTGGTTCAAATTCAGCTCTTCTACTTTTTACAAGTTATAAAACAGTGAAGAGTACAATTTTTGGATTTGAATACGATTGATAACATTAATCTTTTCTTCCTATGTTTGAAAAATTTCAGGAGAAGTTGAGACAATGAAAATCTAATGTTCTTACAGATTTCCTCATAAGAGAATTTATAAAGAGAAAGCTTTCTTAAAAAGAAAGTTGTGAGAATAATTAGAGAGATTTTCAAATTGAGAGAAATTTTCAATATGGATTCTTCCACTAAGAAGAATAAAAAGAAAACTTGAATTCCTCTACTTTTAATTGAGAATTATATTCAAGGTTCAAAGAAAGGAGAACAAAGTTTGTCCTCTACTTCTTAAAGAACAACACAAGCTTAAAAAACTTTGTCCAATACTACCTTTCAAAAACATAGAAATTTTCAAACAGAGATATTTTTCAATATACCAGAAACTTCA
Source organism: Fraxinus cuspidata (assembly GCA_903798385.1). Lineage (NCBI taxonomy): Eukaryota > Viridiplantae > Streptophyta > Magnoliopsida > Lamiales > Oleaceae > Fraxinus > Fraxinus cuspidata. The sequence continues at coordinate 9,509 of CAIGRP010006066.1, forward strand.
CCTTCAAATTTCAAAAAATTCGTTCAACCTAGTTCAGGAAAATTACATGATGACATCAAAATCTTTTTTGGAACTTTTTCTCAGCAATTCCTTTTGTTCAGCCACGAAGTTTCACAAAGAAATTCTCACACGTCAAAAGAAGAGCATCACAACAAGAAAACGTGCGAATTGAAAAAGAAGAATAACAAACCCACAAAATTTCCATCAAATTCAAACAACAAAGCAGCATTAATTCATCGTAAGAAGCATTCTTTATGCATTTATTGTTGCTGTGTGAGTGTATGAATATCTAGATATAAATACTGTATGGTAGAGATGGGTACCTTGAGAAAGAGGTGGAAGAAGCTGACGAATGAGGAAGCAAGAAAGAGCACCTCAACATTGCTCGCCTGAATACGTTTAGCGGATTACAGAATCTAAGCCAGTCCCTTTAATGGGATGCAGAATCTACTGTGTTAGTTGTTGGGCCTGAGGAATTTTTGGAAATGGGCCAAGTGGCCTTTTTTTGATTGAAAATATAGGGTTGGATATGGTCCGGTCAAATCTAAATTTTCCTGTGTTTAATAAATGGAATTCTCAGATAAAAATTTAATTATGGAACCTTTCGTGTTCGGTTCCATTCGGTTCGATTTGATTCTATTCGAATCCTGAGTTGTATAATAATTAATTTTTTTTATATTACAACAACACTAAATTAATTCGACTATTATATGTTCAATTGTAACTCTTATAAAATAATGTAGTTCAATCTCATGATATCTTTTACACCTCTCTTTATTGAGTTTTTCGTAGATTTGATTGTTAAAATAACATGAATAGGAAGATAACGAGTTCACAATAATATAACGGAAGAAACGACACTACGGTATAATAAGATATTGTAGTAAAATTTATATCAATTTGATTAAGTTGGGTTTGGCTGGAAATTATAAATAGTAAAATCATATTTTGGATTTAGACTAAATTAATTAGTTAGCAAATTTATTTAAAAAATAAAATAATTTGCCTTATTTAAGATTTAAAAAAATTTAAAAATAGAGAAATTAGGTTCTTGGTCTATAAGCGAGAATCGAACAAAATCCGTTGATTCTCAATTCAGATACCCGTTCGGTTATTTAATTTAAGAAGGACCACTCTATTCGATTCGGTTTGATTCGGTTCCAATTCGATCCGATTCGATTCGAAAGTTTTGTCCAACCTTAAACTTGATTTTGATTTACATGTCATGAATATGTAGGGTTGGTAAAATTAAAAATTCTCTATTTCATTATTTTCTCTATCTTCAACATGTTAGTTTTTTATTTCTTTCCTTATATAATCATTTCTTCTCTCGCTATACCTTTTCACATTTCCCCTTTTTCTTTATTGAAAAAAAAAATCATGTATCTTCCGGACCGGAAAGAAAACCTTTGAGAATTGTTTTCTAAATCCGGAAGAATCAATTTACAATTAAAAATCTTCTAAATTTTTTCTCGTTTTTTCATCCAACTTTTCTATGAAAAAATATCGTAATTGAAGCTTCATAAGATTTTATTTGTAATTATATGTTTATATATTCATTTGTAGTTAACTTCATAACTTTCAACAGGTTTTGACATAATGATAATATTGAACATTAGAGATTTATGTCGTAGTATTGTTACAAAAAAAATGAAATAATTTATGTTGTAGTTATTCACAAATATTTCTTAAATATTAAAAGTGGGAGATCATTAAGTGGGTTTGAAATTTATGAATTGCCAATTTAAAATATTCATCAAGGTGTACATTTCAGATGTGTACAATTAATATAACTTGAGAGATATAGGGATCTAGCTAACGATCACTATAACAAAAATTACTTTTAATGACATAATTTTTGTTGTAAAAATCAATTTTAGGTCGTTTCGTCGAGAAAGAAATGATTGCCCAAAAGAATTTCTCAAACAAAAAAGGTTACCTTGCTAAAAGTGTGATATTTTTAGGCGTCTCATGGCCCTCCAAAGTCTTAAGTTGGGAGAATTTGTCCAAAGTAGCAATTTTTGAAAGTCAATCTTTTATTTACGTACGAAATTACAATTAATTGTTTGAAAAGAGTGGATTACAATTAAAGAAATAAATACACTAAAAGAAATAAATTACAATTAAAGATTTAAATATACTAATCCATTCTTAACTTAATTAATTTCACCGGTTACCTAATAAATCTTTGCACGCTAGCATTAAAAAGACCCTTTAATTGATAATGTAAAATCCAACTCAGTCGTAATTAAAATATAATAAGGGTTCGGACAATTTTTCTCCTTTCGTCGAAATAAATTAACCTAATGTTAACCTAAAGGGGATTTTATCTATATTTTTATTTCATTCATGCTTTGAAGATCGACAATTAATTCCTAGTCTCCTCTTTCCAATATTCCAAGGAAAAAATAGAGAATCCATATTTAAAAATAAAAAAGGTCTAATGAAATAATAATAAATTAATTGAAAATAAAAAATAAAACAATACTTATATTTTACATTTCACATTTAGATAATACGTTAATATATACATGCCAAGCACTGAATTAAATCCCTATTACAGAAACTAGCTCTTGCACTTGGTTTTATAACAATATCATTAGATATTTTATATGGTGTATCAATTATAAGTAGTTAGTTATATTTCACGTATATATTGTTTAATAAATGTTTGTATATAAATTTTTAATTTTTTATTTCATATACTTGGAGTTCAAATTCTTGGTTTGACTTTAATATTTGACTTGAGAATAATTTATGTTATATGGGTACACCTTTTTTATTTTGTTCATTTTGAACTAAAGCATTTTACTAGATCTTATTAATTTGGGAATAAATAATAATATTTTATTTTATTCCAATCATCAAAGGTCATAAGAAGCAATTGATCGACTAATATATCTTGAGCATAAGTCACAATGAATTAATCAGAGTAATAAAAGAGGGTTTTTATGGTCAACCTCAAATTTATTGAGAGAACACTTTATTAAATGTGAAATTTTATGAATTTAAGTATTTGACATTAGAAACAATTAAAAAAAATCGAAAACAAAAAATCAATTTGAACAACAAAAGAAAGTTATTTAAGTTCGACGTTTCAATTAGTTTTACAAAGAATTATATATCAAAATCGACCAATTCAATGAATGAAAAAAAAAAGTATTTCATTAGTCCAATAATATAATTTTTTTTTTCCAGTAAGAGAAGAATTTCAAAACTCTATAAAACTTATCTTCGGCATTTGAATTACCAACCAACAACTTCTAAAAAGAATTTGTGTCTCTAATATTGAACACATAAAGATTAAAAAATATATATAATTTTTAGTTAAATTAATACCAAAAATTCATCAACGTGAATTCATGAAGAAATCAAAGCAAAATCATTTTCGACACATCATGTGAAGGAATACATGTGTGCCATCCCATATTTATCGTGTTTCATCGTCACTCTAAACATTTTTATAGTTATATATTAAATAAAAAGGAGTGCACTGACATACTCTAAAACATTTTTATATTTATAGTATCTGATGTTCAACCTCAATACTTAAGAATTTCATGATTACCCAAAAAAGCAACACGAACTATCAAATTCTGCAAAGATAAAATAAGAAAAATTGTGTACCAACACATAAATCAACATGGAAAATAATTCTAGATCAAATATTAGCTATGCATGTATAGAAAACTATAGTATACCTCAGGGGCGGACCCATAATTAAAGTTCAGCCCAAGCAGATGTTGATCGGTCAACGTCGACAATCAGCAATCGTAAAAGCGAGATCGTTTATTAATATTTAATTAAATAATATTAAAAATTATTCTTGTAAACGCGCTAAAATATAAAAAGAGTAAGAGCAAACAAGAAAAGACAAATGCCATAACTATTTGGCACTCAATAAGCACTATGATAAAACTAATCCCCACAAAAACATATTCAATAGAATAGCCAAGTATACCTATTAGCAAAGAAGTCAGACAAACATGAAATTTTTGTATTTCATTGCACTTAAATTTCGTGATTTAACATCGAATATGATAGGATCAAAATAATTCATAAAAACTTAAAAAATGACTACCTACTCAATAAAAAACAACTTACGATTTCACCAAATCTCGAGGGTGTGACAAAGGGCTGAGTCCGCTGCAGGAGACGGAGTGACGGATGGTTGCAGCTTGACGGCGGGCTGGCCGGACTGGTGATAGTGGACGAATGGCCCCACCGACAGGCGGCAGCTACGGGCGAGACTCGAGAGTCGATAGATTGGAGAAGGTGAAGAATTGAGAATTTGGGGATTGATTTCGAATGAAAGGAGAATGAGATTCGGGTTGGGCCTATATATTATATAATTAAGTATTGGGCCATTTTATATAGCCCAATCCAATTACAAAATAAAAAAAAGGACAAGAGATGGTGGGATGAAGAAGACGAACCAAACAGTTGTCGACGAAGTGAACTCCCAATCCCAAACTGCTCCGACGGTCAGGCGGAGCCCAGCACGCGCGGCCGCGCCCCCTGGCTGGGTGCTGGGTCCGTCCCTGATATACCTGAAATTAAGTTGCAAATTTAAAACATCAACGTACAAACTAAAAATAAGATTTGGTTTAATTTGAGTACTTCATGCATTTAAACAATATGGTTACTGCTATCTAAGAATTAAAGCCTTGAAATACTCTCCAAATGGATCCAGGAATTTCTATATCCAAACAATGCAAAAATTAACTAAAACATGAAATAGATTAAGAAAAAGACATTGCGAAGTAAAAAAATTTAACGGAAAGAACTTACCAAACATTTGTTAAGTGAAAAATTTCATATTGATTAATTACTGAAACAAAGACTAATATATAAGGTTTGTGTTATTCATTTTAATAATGTTGATCTTTTAAAAAGTACCCTCAAATTAAACATAATATCAGAACCCATTATACTCAAACCTTGCTAACGACAAATCAAAACTCATTGGAAGAAAGATGCACTTTGAGAAGAAAGTAGACCATCTCCAACTCATTTCACGAAAACGGTGCCGCATTCACACCATTTCTTTCCTTATTTTTATTTCAATGACTAATTTATTTCGAAGAATTATTTAATTACCTATTCTGTTACTAAAACTATTAAATTAGAAATTACATTTAATTAATTAAAATATTGCATTTAGTACCTTTCTATTAAAAAAATCATTATATTTAACACCACAACTGAAAATATTTTTATTTAAAAAACACTTAGTTTATGTTATATTTTACTTTAAATTTTACTTTTCAATATTAATATTGTTGTAGTGCTAATTATTTTTTTAATTTATAATTATAAAATTTGTAACTTTTGAATTTTAATGAGTAGTTTTATTTATAATTTATTATTTTATTGCAATTTATTATAAATGTTAATAAAAATATAATTAATTTAAAAATATAAACAAAATTAATCATCAAGTAATTAAATGATATAAAAACAAATATAATAGGAACTAAACTTGCTATAGTATAAAATGAAGGACAAAATGAGAAATATATACAATGTATATGTTACACCAAAGGAACAATGTAGCACCAAATATTACTCTAATTTGGTGAAAATTTGAGGTTTGATTGGAGCATTATTTTCACACCAAGTTGAAGTTTTACGTCATCTTAAAGTGGTTTTGGAGATGTTCTTAGAAGTGATATTGAAGAGGTGAATATTTCTGGATTCTGGTTAACCATGTACTATGAATACACCTTTAATTGTGAGACATGGTGCCTTTATTGTTCAAACAATTATTATGTGATATTTATGGAAGAGTAGATGAGGCAATGTCTGAGAGAAGAATATAAAATGTGATATATCGGTTAGTTTACCCACAAAAGTTAGACATTAAACTTCAATATATATTGAATTTAGTGTAAAATTTTAACAAATAAATTGGAAAGGTATATTCTTTTGAATTATCAATATTGACTATTAACATATCTATATATGCCCTTAGAAGGTGAGGCTTTCTTTTTCTTTTCTTTAGTATATTTTCTCAGTGAAATTTGCCTAATCCGATTTCAATAATTAGTTGTTTAGCATTTTAATTTCAAACCTATCCCTATTCAATGCAACACAATGCATTATTTGTTGAGTGAAGTGACATTATTTAAGAATGGAAAACAACTAATGTTGTACTGTTTCAAATATTATTTGAAATGATTTTCATTTTTGTTTCTACTTCTTGTAGAAGAGTTTCCTGAAAAAGTTACATTCTTCCTATAAAAACTCTTTTAGTCAGATAAATACTTTCAGAAAACCTTCAAAACATGCTCAAAAATAAATTCTTAAGTCTCGAGAACAGATTTTGACTTTATATACCCTTTCCTTCTCAACAAAAACGTATTCAACATACTTGTTTTATATTGTAAACATAAATATTAATAAATTTATTCTCTTCTTAACCATCTACTCTTTAAGACGAGAAATCAAGATTTCAAGTATCTGAAGGAAAGATTCAATAAAATCAACATCTACAAGTATTTTAAATTTTTAGATAAGGATGCATTAATTTGGACCCTATCTATATTCTATGCAACACATATGTTGAGCAATGAAGGGACATTTTCGTATAAAATTTGAACTTGTGTTCTACTTGTCAATATTTGCAACTCAATTCAAAGTTTGATCTTAAAGACATGCCATATCTCTACTATCTTAAAAAAATACAATCCACCGTTTACTGTTCATTTGTAAGCTTTTTTTAATCCCATTTTATCCATATCCATTCTCCACTATTTATCCAAGTTTTAAGGGTAATATGAACTTCCATTTATCCATACCCACAATTATTGACTTTGAATCTCTGCTTGCTTCTTGGGCAATTCACTGTTTACTTGATTAATGTTAAAAATAAATGTTTGTAAATTTTTTATTTTTAAATGTATTGTACGCTTTTAAAATATACAAGATATAAATGATTTTGTTTTGATATGGGTTTATCGTAGATTATTGTTA